>JANVCH010113066.1:0-13704 GCA_025505405.1 Epizoanthus rinbou | reverse complement strand
GTAAGGTAAGGTAAGGTAAGGTAAGGTGAGGTAAGTTAAGGTAAGGTAAGGTAAGGTAAGGTAAGGTAAGGTAAGGTAAGGTAAGGTAAGGTAAGGTAAGGTGAGGTGAGGTAAGGTAACGTAAAGTATCTTGCGATTTCATGGGAAAAACTGCTGAAGTGGGGTCAGCCCCCAGAATGAGTCGTAGCCAAGTTTGGGGTGGTTTTTCGAACCAGTTTCATATAAGCACTTTCAAATGTTGGTACGTTGACCAAACTGAAGTCGTCCCGATCAGAGTTACACCTAGTCTCATTCTCGCCCGCATGTATACATAGGAGAATCAGGCCGGAATCTGGAATCCGGTCAATTTTTGAGGCTGCTGGAATCCAGAAGCTGGAAGCCGAAATCCGTGCAATTTTCAATTGTGAAATCCGGAATCCAGCGGAATGGATCTGGAATCCATAAAGGGTCTTAATCCGGGTCCAAAATATTGTTTAAATGCTCGAGATCCAAGAATCCAGAATCCATTTCGTCAGTGGATTCTGTTACACAGGGCGACTCGATAAATGTTCGCTGTCTCTGTTTTCTCTCTGCAATCGCTCATTTTGTAGTTTTGTCTTAACACTGCCTTTTTCGTTCAGATCTTTGCTGTACCATTTGTCATTGGCGTGCTATACTTACAAACGCCCTGGGCCTTTCTTAGCTTCATACCAGCTCAGATAATCGGAGAAATGTGGATTGGAGTGTGCTTCGCTGTTATTTTGGACCTGGTCAAACCAACAGTGCGAGCAACGTCTATCGCGGCTTATCTCCTGATAATAAACTCTGTTGGAGGCAATATCAATGTATTAGTGTCGCCTTTGAGTGACGTCATCGGGCTCAAGAGTTCACTGATGGTTCTGTTTCCGGGAATGTACTTCCTAGCGTCACTTCTGTTTGCAGTGACATTGTGTGTGTTAAGTTACAAGGTAAAGAAGACAGTTAGCGGAGGAACAACAGAAACAGATCCGCTACTTGGAAACGAAAGACATATAAACTCTGTTTTATCTTGCGAAGATTTTACTTATTCGATTGCAAACGTAGACGGTTTTGCCGTTGTTAGCTCAATCATTACAGCGTGAGCTACATTATTTTCACGGTGAAATTATTACCATACTATACTTTGTAATTCTACACATCCCGGCCGCATTGAATTCACGTGTGAACCGAGTATACTATTTCCGAGTCGGCTAATTAAGCCGCAATGATTACATGGATGGGGTTACATCCTACATAGGGTGCCCCTATCTCCTAGGGTCAAAACATAGCCCACCTTGCTGAAGAGGGACAACTCGGACACTTAGCCGCTAATTAGGTTTTAGAAAAAATAACACCTGTTCAACAGGCGTTATATTTGCATGGCCAATCGAAGCTCAATATCTAATTACAAACATTGACCGCAAAAATACAATAATGAAAAGATAGCCCTCCTAAGTAGGGTGATCCTACCTTGAACGTTTACATGGCAAAAGTTGTGACCCTAGCAAGCGGATAGGGTGACCCTCCTTTCATATAAACCAAACTCCGAAATACAATACAGGAGGGTAACCCTTCTAAATAGGTGACCCCAGCACTGTTTTGTAGACGCTGGAGTTTGTTAAGGTGGGTCATAGGTGTACCAAATAACAGAGAGTAACACGAGTCCAATCGAGAAGTGATGAAGGCGTGGACTAGTTTTTGACGGTCAGCCTGTGAAAGGTATTTACTGACACGACCAATGTTCCTCAGAGCAAAGGTGCCAGACTTAGAGATGTTATTGATCTGTGTTGTCATTGTAAGGTGGCTGTCGACGGCTATACCAAGGTCACGTGCAACTGCAACAGGATTGATAGTTGAAGGCCCAATGCGGATGGCTGGAAGAGGATCGCAAGGTTTGAACCGGGAAGAAAGGTGGACAATCTCCGTTTTGGCGGGGTTGCAAGCAAGCTTGTTCACTGCACACCAAGATAGTATGTCATTCACACAGTCTTCTAGTCTTAGTATTACTTCAGCTCTGCTGGACTTTGATATGGTGATGTATAACTGCGTATCGTCAGCATAAAGCATGCAGTCCAGACCATGCGATCTTATTACATCCTCAATTGGGGCAAAGTAGAGGGAGAATAGTAAAGGCCCCAGTACTGAACCTTGAGGAACACCATACACAAGGGTTCTAGATGTTGATGATGTATTTTCAACACAGACAACCTGGGATCTACCAGTGATGTACGATCTGAACCAAGATAGTACAGTTCCCCCAATGCCGTAGCGATGTTCAAGTCTTTCCAGTAGGATGGTGTGGTCAAGAGTATCGAACGCAGATGACAGGTCAAGTAGTACCAGTATAACCTCAGATTGTGAATCGATCGCCCGGAGTATATCATTATAAACACGGATCATCGCAGTCTCGGTACTATAAAACTGCCTGTAAGCAGATTGGAAATTGGCAAGTAAATCATTGGCCGATAGATAATTCATAAATTGTTTGCAGGCAACCCTTTCTAGTAGTTTAGAGAGAAAGGCAATGTTTGTTATCGGTCGGTAATGAGGATATTGCTCTTTGTCAAGAGTTAGCTTCTTAATAGATGGAAATATGATACCTTTTTTAGAGAGTCAGGAAATTCTCCTTCAGACAGTGACTGATTCATAAGTTCAGTGATCGAAGGCATCAGCACTTCCATACTTTCCTTTAGAATCCAAGTAGGAACAGGGTCGAGCGCACAAGACTTGGAGGACGCTTTCCGGATCAGTTCAGCCATATACGACTCTGATACAGGAGCAAATTCATGGAATGACGATGGGCATTGTGAGGGAACCAAAGGGATAGAAAGCTCTGCAGATGACAGATCAGAGTTTTCAAGTTCATCTCGCAGGTTCTGGATCTTGGAATGAAAGAACTGGCTAAAGTTTTCAGCAAGTTCGGTAGATGACTCATGAGAAGGTAGTAGAGGAGCTGTTTTTATGGAGAAAAACTTGTCAATCATACGGAAGAGCCTATCATGACTCACTTCAGCAATCTTAGAACTAAAGTAGTCCGTCTTAGCATTATTGAGTGCATTAGTATACACACGACACGCCTCCCGATACATCTGGCGGTGAATCTCCAAATTGGTGGATAAATACTTCCGTTCCAGTAGACGCCTCTGTCTCTTCAAAGGTTTGAGACTGTCGCTAAACCACGGAGCATTGGGTCGTAAAGTGACTAAGCGGGTTTTCTCAGGAGCATGTTGATCAAGAAGCTCCTTAAGAGCCCTACCGAGATTGTCAGTCCTTTCATTGAGCTCTCTACTAGAAATGTTTTGCAAAACCACAGTCAGATTATCTAGCCACTTAGTCTTATCCATGTGCTTGAAATCCCGAAATGTCACTGAACGCTTCGTAGGGCGTGGTCTAGGGAAGTCTAAGGAACCAACAACAGCGAAGTGATCTGACGGTAGGGACGAAATAATGTCTAATGGAGATGATGATATCAGACTCTCTCCCTGGCGTTCAATCAGTAGGTCAAGGGTATGGCCACAACGATGCGTTGGTTTGGTGACCCATTGTTGGAGACTAACAGATTCCAATAAATCATTAAACTTGACTGTGCCAGGATCCTCAGGAACGTCCATGTGGAAGTTGAAATCTCCAACTATCAAGAGATCGCCTGTTGTCAGCATTAGAGTCTCAAGCAGGGCAGAAAACTCTTCAAGAGTCATTGTGATTGGCTTAGTAGATAAATACTCAAATGACGGTCGTTGATAATGTACAAGAATAAGGTAAACATATAGAAACAACATTTTTTTTACATTACAGGATGATAACTTAATCTCTACAAAGGATGTGGGTGATGATTCAGCAAGACAACACCAACTAACCGACGTGAGTATTTTAACCTGTGCTTAGCTCAATTAGTGAATTTATCTGAAAGAATGACACGAGGCAATAGAAATGGATTTAATCCATTGTTTTATTTGGTTAATTCGTCCGGTATATCCTACGAACAAAAGTAAAAATAAACAGAAGTTAGTTGCTGGGTAGAAATTTTTCCAAGGTGTTGCATAATCGAGAACTAAGATGTAAGATATTACACAAAGAAATATTTGGTAATTTTTCACAGTAACACATGCTGAACGATAAAGGAGAGAACATAACACTTACTTGAACTTTCTCATCATGTCCGAGGCTAGTTAATATGGTCTGTTAACCTAAGAAATAATATTAATCGGACATCAGATATCAGATAACCTTTTCCACGTTGTTTCACGCTACTTTAGTGATGAGGTGTTCAATCGTAGAAATGTATATTTATTTGGAATGAAATTACTTACATCAAAGCCGCCCCCGGCCAGATGTGCCATAGCAGTTCTGGGGGGTTAAACCCCAGGTAACGCAGGAATATAAAACGTAGATGCATGGTATCTTCATCTAAATTATGGCTTCTCGCAAGTCTGAAATTATAAGAAATAAGCCCCCGTTAACATAAAACATATCGTAATTGACTAGCCTTCTCTCTACAGAAATTTCAATCCACGGTTAAACCCACCTCAGAATTTCATTCTGTTTGCTTCTCCTCCGTCTAATAATGCGCTCTGCCTTCTCCCTCGCTCTTCTTAATTCCCTATCACTATTCCTTCTTCCACCGTCCATTTCTTGTCAGTACCGTCTACGCAATGCTTGGATGTGAGTAAATGGATTATGATATAATCTGATTTCACCGTTAATTGACAATTGCTGACGTAATTTGCAGCCTCAATATGGGGACTATCAAGTGTTAAGGAGGGGTGGGGTAGTGGTGGTCACTGTCGGGAATTAAGGAGTAGGGTTGGGGTGGATTAATTCTGCTCCCGCTCGGTCCCAAGGGGTTGCATTCCATCCCGCCGGTGACGTCATCGTTAGGGGGCGGCGCTATCCCGCATCCCGCCTGCGCCAGAACCCCTCTTCCCCTACTACTCCTGTTCTTTCTTGCTCTCATCTTACAAGAGAGATAGCATATGGTTGCATTTGGGGCTTTTGCTTTTATTGCACTAAACATGCCCATGATTTCTTCAGCGTCAATGTTGTGCAAGCGTGCTAACGTGGTTTCAGCCTGCAGCTTTGCACCTACATCTTGCACAAAATACTTTTCATACTGCTTCTCGATGACACAGATCACTTCCTCCATACATTCCTTCATCATCTCCTTAAACATTTCTTCGTCTTTTGGCTTCTCCCTTAGTTTCTCCAACACTGCATCCGAATCAATAGCGCCACCAAACAAATATGTCGACGTAGTCAGCAGTTCCATTGGACACACTTTCTTTTCCTTCAGCTGCCCCAACACCTTCTTCACCACCTGGATTTCCTCAACATGGTCAATCTGCTTTTCTGCTGACACATAAAACGTCTTCATCCATGGGCCAGTCAGTAATTTTCCCATTAGTCCCAGCACTTGAAGCTCAATCTGTGCTGTGGTGGTAGCAAGTCTGAGGAAATGGCCTTGCGTAGCCCTCCTTGTGCAGTTCCAGTGCTTAGGTACTCGGCAAAGCGATGGTAGTTTGCCACAAGTACACCTGCTATATGATCACTTTTGGTATATTAGCTGTTGAAACTTTGCAGTCAATGGCATCATACACCTGAAAGCCAAACACGTCACATCAAATTTTGCTAACTTGTGTGACAGGGTCAAGTAGCGATGGCAGGGTCACGTGATAATGCTGGGGAACAGTCAAGTTACTGATGCGCTATCTTAATTTTCAATTAGTATTTACATGTAAAAAACAAAACAGCAAAGTATAATCAGTGGTTCCTTCAAATTGTCTTGCAACGGTAATTCTGGGTTCGTCTTAGTAGCTTGTACTTGCTTTTAAATAATGGTCCTAAGTTTAGGAATGTATCAAACACAAGTGGAGTTCATAATAAAAAACAGTGATTAATAGTCTCGATTATATTAGCATTTCCAGGCGACCCTCGATTATTTGCTTTCTCAGTAACTAGGTTAAACAAATCAAACACTTGAAAACGTTCAAAAATCCGGAAATCCGGTCTGGCTCCATTTCTCACACAGGACAATATCTCACACAGGCAGCAGCTGCAGCCACAGACTTGGCAGAATATTATTAAACTTCCTACAAACATTGTGCTTCTATCATAATTATACATAATACATGCATTTGATTAATGAAACAAGCTAGTATTTTGAAAAATATAGATATCCGAAACAGCGAAAGACAATCATAGATCGATATACTGTTACTGTAAAACAGTACAAAAAAGAGTCCGAAGAAACTAGGCAGTTTCATGACTGTTACTGATGCGCTATCTTAATTTTCAATTAGTATTTACATGTAAAACAAAACAGCAAAGTTTTCCATTGGAAGGACATCGTATAATCAGTGGTTCCTTCAAATTGTCTTGGAACGGTAATTCTGGGTTCGCCTTGGTAGCTTGTACTTGCTCTTAAATAATGGTCCTAAGTTTAGGAATGTATCAAACACAAGTGGAGTTTATATCATATAAAACAGTGATTAATAGTCTCGATTGGCTTAAAGTCTGATGAATTACCATTTCCAGGCGACCCTCGATTCTTTGCTTTTTCAGTAACTAGGTTAAACAAATCAAACACTTGAAAATGTTCACATTGTTCTTCATAGAAGTCAGTCGTTTTTAATCTATAACGACAATATTTTCACATGAAATTTGTTCTCTTCTCATCCAGAAGAAAATTCTGTTGAATATGAAAAGGAAAAATGCTAATTCCATATAGTTATTGAGGCTTCCTCGCCTTTAAACAGTTTTTTTAAAATTTGCGTAAAACGAATATATTTATATAAAAAATTGGCAAATACTGAAGAGTTCCCGCATTACAGCCTTTTTAACTGCCTAAATTTCGGCAGTTATTAAAGTCTGGTTTGAACGCTGTGCCCCGTGCATGCAAGCCAGTTGGAAATGTTCTGATAATGTCCAGTGTGTCTAGGTCAAACTGTGGCTTTTCCAACTGTAGTTGAATTCGCGGCCTTGCCAAACACTGAATGCGGCACAATTTCTTCCTTGTTAAACAATTTTCTGAGGAGCAAATTTACTCTAGTGAATAGCATAGTTGAGTTCTTTGTTTGTTCCCTACATTCCTTCTCAAGGTTATCCATTGGGCTGCTGCCATCTCCACCGGTAGAGTTCCTATTCTTTATTTTCTTCAGCTGTTTCTTGAGTCCCCTATAATTTTCCTTGCGATCCTCCAATTCATATTGCATTGACATAAACTTCTTCTCACAGTGCAAACAACATTCCTGATAAAGAACTGTCACGTCAAGCATAATGTTGAAAAACTGACCTTGTGTAAATTATAAGTTAGAACAAGAATAAACCCTGGTTAAATATTTATTTTAGTCCATATAAGGCAGTAAATGAAATTTAGCAAATGAATGCAATTATAACAACTGGGAGAACATAATTATCCCCAGTGAATAAACCCTTTTCTAGATAAATTACATTGAATAATGTAACAACAATTATTACACTGTACATGCATGTACAGGCCATATAACATTTATAACAGAGGTGACAGTAATGTTACTAAGGGCGCGTTTGATTGACTTATTCCGGAATAAGAATACACGGAATAAAAACTTTGATCCGTTCAAATGATCAGTAGTCCTTTTCAGAAATATGAGAAATGAAACTACTAGTTTTCAACAAACCCTAGAACACAATTCGGTACAGTAATTCTATTGCTTAGAGATTGTAGGAGACATTTTGAAATTGTTCTGAGTGTATTCCTATTCCGGAATACAGTCAATCAAACGCACCCTAATTTGCAAATAGCACTAATCTATTAGTTACCTATTCTTTTGCTTTCTCATATGCTGAAAACTTGTCATCAGTTATCTCTACACCAGTATACATGAAAAATAAAATAGTTCAATCTAGATTAACACTGTAAACTTCTGATAATAAACCCAGGGCATATTTGTCGTTCTTTTCGTGTGCAGGTGTATTTGTTTCCCCTTCTTTCCTGTTTTCACCTGATGGGACATCCTTTTTTTGGAAAACAAAACTGCAAACATTTCGTGCACTGGAGTCATCGAGTTCAATGTCTTGATCATCATGCTCGTTCTGAACGACAGAATTAAAGTAGGCTTTAGATGCTGGAAGACAAAATCGAGTATTGTAATTTGCACCAGTCGGATCCATTACTATGATTTCATAAGGAAGGATTACCGCTATAGGAAATTAACAAGAACTGGAAAATTAAAGATTAGTATTTGACGTTAGCATATATTTGTCTGTACCATGCAGTTTAGAATCAAAGCCACGCTTGTCTCTTCACCTCTTTTCCATATGGCATCAGGTTTTCGGCCTTCACCAATGTCGTCAGGATTGGCTTGCAGTGGATTGCCACTGATTTTATCATGTGCCAGCATATTGCCTTTGGATAACTGATTCACGCGGCAAGGGAAAACAGAGGAGGTGCTATTGTAAACGAGTTTAATACAAGATGAAAAAATATTGGAAATTAAGCGGGGAAGACCTACTCTACGTTCGCAGATTATTTGATGCTTTTGTATCATTTATAGTCATAGAGCTATAAATTTATATGTGCCTGTTTTATTCAGAGCTCAAACTTTGCACTATGTCGACATCTTGATCTTCATTGCTCAGGTGATCTCTGCATTCAGCTTTGCAATCAGCGTAAACTTTGAATCAGTTTTCACAACAATTGCTCAGCTTCAACTGTTACCTACTTAACTAAACACTTCAGTGTTGTGTGTTCAAAAATGATTACTTTATAATATAAAAAATTTGTTAATAAATCTGATCATGTCATTTATATTTTAAAATACATTGCATTATGTGAGCCCTCGCAAATAAACTGGCATAGCAGGTCAGGTGCTTAAGTGAAGAGATGGGGAACAACTATTCTACGATATGAGAGCTTCATTGAGCTGGAAAAGATAACTATCTATTTCATATTTATTTATATACTTGCGGCTGGCTTCACAAAACATACTATTTGTTTCACTATGCAGATGGAAGAACATTTCGGTTGTTCGCCATTGTTGGTGTTCCAGAAGATGATCGTGCTGCTTTCAAAGCATTTGTCAGTGTACTGCTTTCGAACATTGTCCTTGTACAGTATGAGACTTTCCTTCATCTGTGCAACAGCGGCTTGAACAGAAAGACTGAGTTCTTCGACTTTTTTCTTCGTCAGGGCTTTAGACATTAGCTTTCTAACATTCAAATCCACGACACTGTCTTCATCTAGAATCGTGATGTGGGAATGATCTCTGCACAAGTAAACAATTCCATCCCAGAAATGGACCTGCTTTGCATAGATTTGTTTCTTGACGACTGAGAATTTGTCCACGGGTGAGAGCCTTGACCAGATCTGATTTTCCATTCTCTGTATGGCACTGCAAACAGACTCAGTTCTCACAAAACTGCCAACAACTGCACTTCGCTGTTGTTCATATTATAAATCTGAGAAAAGATCTATCTGACAGCAACCCTCCTAAGGAAAATAGGTTGCTGTAATTACTAGTCATAGCTACATTTGTCTAATTATTTTCCCTGGATTCCTTTAGCTTTTGAGACAAAAGAGTATCGATAAACATATACTTTAAAAATTGTACTCAGCACCTTTTATAACTTCACTAATACAGCAAACTTCTACAACAGGTAATATTAGTGACCCAAGGTGAAAGTGCTGATAAAATATTTCTTTCTGTTGCTCAGGGCTATCTAAAATATTGCATTTTAATATAATTTTATATAGTGTTATCAAGCTGTCTAGGCCCCAATATTTGCTCAGTGGTGCCTTCAATCAAGATGTTTAGTTCAAAGAAAAGCGCTCCACTTGCTTATTTAGAATTTAATGGACAAGTAAGACAATTATGACCAAACTGCTTGCAAACACTGCGTTTCTGCTGACCCCTTGAGACATGGCTAAGTTTCTGAAGTTTGTGGTTGCAGTAAAGCCATTGCAGTGTCAAGACATCTGTGACACTGTCCAAAGCATTAGCTTTTCGGGAATGATTCTTACGTGAATGCTTAAAATTTTTATTCCCAGCTTCCCCACCCTCACCCGAATCTTCCCCAATTTTAACCATCCACGTTCCTAAATGGTTCATCATCATATCTTTTGTGCTTCAAAATGTCTTAAATAGCCGTGTCGTAACCCCTTTAATATTAGACAGTAATATATGGAATGAAACTTTCAACGATTTTTAAAAAGGGGCACCGTCACCCTGATGCTTTGCGCTTTTTTGTTATTGTTTTCATCCAGGAACTTTACACAAGCCACTGAAGTTAGCTTGATTTAAGATCATATCATTATAGAAGTTGTGAAAACAATGTTCAAAATTTAGTGTTATAGATTTAGGTCGTTACCGTTAAAAAATCTAAAAATGCCGAGCGTCTGAACATGCTTTCTTCGTTTCCCGCCTTTTTACTTGAAATGTGCACGCCGCTTGCAACGTTTCCCGCCTTTGCATGCACAGCGTCGTTCATGATGACTGTACATGCAAATAATAGTAGCTCTATAAAGACAAAATATCGAGGAATGCCGTAATTGTTAAATAAAGTCTAAATACACAGGATGACAAAGATTAAGAAAGATTTCCCTTCAACACTGAAATACGATTTTCTTGTCATAACAAAATGGCGGCTGAGCGGGTATGAATGCCTCTTTAAGAATGAAAATTTGTACTTGCTTTAGATGTTACAATTTACTAATAGTCCTGTTCACGGTTCCTAAATTTTCATGAAACCGAGACAAAAGTTGTCCATGCTTTGACACAAACCTTTTTTCTTTTGATGTGTAAATTATAACTATTGTGATGTTAAAACATTACAACCTTCACCTCTATTTCAATTTAGGAACCGTGAACAGGACTATTGGTTCTGCCGTCACAGAACCTCGTAATTGTTTCTTCCTTTTTAATTTATGTCGTTTCTCACAAATGTATAGCTACGCAGTAGAAAAGCTGTGAATAATTAAATGGCAGGTTCCGCATAGTATGATGCGAAAGCCTTTGTCCGTCTGTGTTTTTGTGTGTACGGGAAAATGGCGACATTTGGGAGCGTTAACAAAAAAGCCGATAGCTATAATAACCTAGCCTTCCGGTGCTAGGAATTAACCATTATTTTTCTTTATAATAAATTATTATCTTGCGTACAATTTCAACGAAAGAGAAAGTAACTTATCTCATCTTATTTTAAAGCTAATTAATGCCTCCGTACATTAACGCGTATAAAATTAACACAAAAGGAAAAATAAAGAAATTTCACTTCACGAAAATTAATGGGGACTTTTAAGGAAACACAACTTTCTAGCCAAGAAACTTACACGAATAAGTCAGAGCTTATTTTCTTTATATACAAATTTTTATTCAGATAAAAGGATAAAACAGCTGAAGCACTAAAAGTTACCACATCAAAATGTGACTGACGCTTGCAAGTTTATATAAAGATTAAAATGTCAAACAGGGATTGCCGCAGCTGCCACTTTTCTAACTAATTCAGTCTTCTTTCACACAAGTAAGAAGGATTCACAACATTTGATCGAGATAAAACAAAGTTAGTTTCGTAAAAAATTATGTTACTCCCAAGAAACTATCGCAAATTTGTATAATTCATGTTCATATCATGTGCTTTAACTTCCACGCTCCGCACAACGTGCAAATTGCCTGACGTTTGAAGAAATACGAAATTGCTCTAGAAGTTACTCTCTCTAAATTTGCGGGAATAAATACAAAACATTTTCCATAGAATCCAAGGTAAATCGCTCTTTTGTTCAAACAATATTTGATAATTGTCCTGACGTATACATAATAGGTCGATCTGAATGAATGAGAGTGCTATTTTGGCTAAAAGCGCATTACCAGTGTTCCGAGCAGCGGTTAACTTGAAAGGTATTGTAGTTAATACATTTTCTTTTTAATCGATCTAGTGGGTAAACCATTTTGAAACAATTATGTAATTTTAGTTTCAAAATAACAATAATAAAGTGTAATTACTTTTCTATGTTTTACTTTCATAAGGCTAAAGCGTTATTTCGGATCAAGTTAATTAGTTTTCTCTCGGACTATTCATGATAGACACACTTTCCAAACACAAATAATGTCAGTGACATAAAACCTCCTAAAATGTGGGCATCTCATTAATATATTGCTTGAAAATATTCAATGATCAGCTGCAGTGCTGATAGGATGTAAAAGGAGAACATGACCACATAGGAAGAACATGATCATGTTTCTTTTTATAGCTACTGTTTCTTTCTTATCATCGGCGAAAGGTAAGCATTACATTGTTATAAAACAATCAAGGATCTTAAATGGTTGTAACAGTAATGTGAAATCTGAAAGTGGATAAATTGAAAAATGTCCCCACTATGTAAACTAGTAACTCCATAGAAAAGTATATGTACCACATTGAATGAAAATTAATCGATAATCGATAATCTATACTGTAAGGTACTTCTGAAGAGAAAACAAAGGCAGATAATGGCAAACTTTAGAAAATGAAAGATGATGTTGTATCTTTGTCTTTTGTCTTCTTTTGTCTCGTGAGCTAGAGGTTTGCGTCATCTGTGTGAGCTTTGGTTCAGTAGCTGTTAATCTTTAGAATCTGTATTCCTAGCCTGTTATTTATCGATTATGCGTTTTCTTTACCGTGTGCACGATGCTTTAACAAGAATTTTATGCTTTTAAGTAGATTTAAGTAGTTTTAATATTTACTCTGACGATCGTTTTTATCTAGTGTATTTAAATATTTTAAATATTGTAACGCGCTTCTGATTATTTTTTATGTTAAAAGGCGCTATAGTAAATTAATAAATTATTATTAGTAGTAGTAGTAGTATTATTAGTATTATTAACGAAATGTAGACATTTTAGATAGTTTATGTCATATTGGCGAAGCAAAGATAGTTGTTAGACAACTAAGTAAATGAAATGACAGAAAATGCTCTGGAATTATTCTGCTTTTCCTGTTACTTCTGGAACCATTGCTAGCATTAAGAGCTCGTTTAATTGACAGTTTTCGTCCCGGGATGATTTTTTTCAACCTTTATCTAAGCACCGGAGTGACACGAAACACAAATACCCAAGTAACAGCCTTTCCAGGATGACAGTTCTATGTAAACACTGTTTGTTTTTTAATCTCAAGACGATAATGCAAAACAATGAAGAAACAGGTGAGATTAATTTCATTACGGAAGGGATGATCTTCGTCTTGGGCAACATGGGATGAATCCACTCGTTTAAACGAACAGATACCGAGAGAACATCAATGTAACGGGCTCTCAACACACACGTAAACTGGAGTGGGCGCTAACACGCACAAACCGTGACTTTTCTACTGACAAAACAGAATGTTTATTAGTGTGTCTCCGCTCTTTTTCTTAATTAACTTGCTGCAATTCCGATTCAGGTATCCCAAGTAAGACCTCGGCTTTCGTTTTTAAGCTTATTTTCTTTCTTGTTTTATTCATTTTCATTATTTTTAAAATGCTGTACATGTGAATACGAC
The DNA here is from genome assembly GCA_025505405.1 of Epizoanthus rinbou. Taxonomy (NCBI): domain Eukaryota; kingdom Metazoa; phylum Cnidaria; class Anthozoa; order Zoantharia; family Epizoanthidae; genus Epizoanthus; species Epizoanthus rinbou. Next base: position 222 of record JANVCH010113066.1, on the reverse strand, counting down.
GATTTACCAGCAGGACCGAAACGTTATTTAAATATATAAACAACATTCGATCGGTTGAGAAGCAGCGTTTTGTCTTTTGTGTACTTGTAGAAGGACAGCTTGGTTGTTTTAGTTTGGACCTAATGAATAGTCCTGTTCACGGTTCCTAAATTTGTAGCCAAGCCCTTGCATGAAACCGAGACGAAAGTTGTCCATGCTTTGATATTCTTTCTTTTGATGTGT
>JANVCH010112956.1:0-13705 GCA_025505405.1 Epizoanthus rinbou | reverse complement strand
AGTGGTGGTGAAGGTGATGGTGGTGGTGGTGAAGGTGATGGTAGTGGTGGTGAAGGTGATGGTAGTGGTGGTGGTGGTAGTGATGCCGCCTTCAAACACACGCACACACAAACACATAAGATACTAAAATCACTTGTGGCAGGGTTACCGCAACAGCTTTGGTCAATTACTGCGGGCCAGTAATAAAAATAAAGGTTTTAACCTTTAAAAAAAAATAATAATAAAATAAAAGAATGTGCATAATTATAGAAAATGTTAATAACAACAGGAAAGTTCGCTGGTTAGACTTCGAGGACAGTTGCATGTAGACAGATTGTGATCATCACAGTTGTACGTATCTTTTGTTGTATAAATAGAAAATAAAAAAATAGTGGATTCACTAGCGACCTCTGTGACATTTTAGGTGTCCAAAAACATTTGAAATCTGAACACATGTACGCAAACCTTCCTTCATTATTGGATTATGAAAAGTGACACAAAGTGACTCTTTTTTCAATTTGGCTGTTGAAAAAGAAATCCCTCCAAAATCGTTTTAGCCCGACGTGCTGAACTGGCTGAAGGCTCTGTTACATTGTGTAATTTTCTCAGCAACTTCGAGACAAGTTGCTGAAGAATTGCACAGTGTAACAGGGTACCTCAGCAACTTGTCTCGCAATTATTTTGGTGCGCGCAACGTTGCACGAAGTAGAACACATTTCTACTTTTCGCAATGATTGCAGTAACTTCAAGCGCCGTTGCACCGTGTAACTGCGCTTTTACAGTCGGGTACACCCCTAGGTGAGACGTAGTGTTCAGAGATGGTAGATTCGAATGAAGAAAGGCTGCCGTGGTGAGGTTGAAGGTGTCTGCTAGAGTGTTCCAGGTTCGTGTTTTTCGGATGAGGAAGGATCTTGGATAGATAGTTGTTTTACATTTTGGACCCATTTTGGGACACTAGTGTATTTAGGAATGGGACTGGAGCCGCATTGATTCTGTAGGTTTCGTAGAACGGGTTGGTGGGATGATTGAGGAACTGGGATAGACTGACCAGGCCGTGGGTTAGTTTGAAGAAGACCAAATCCAAATATTTTAGAGCGGAATTCTCGAAAGAGTGTAGATTGAATGTTGTATTGTCGTTGCTTTTGGACTTCATTGTTTAATCAATTTACTTCCCGAGAATGACGAAAGGCAGCGATAACATTATTGTTGAAATCAGAAATATAATTTGAAAAATCCGAAAGAACAAGTCTTCTCCAGTTCTTGTCCACTCGTCGACATAATACAGTACAATACAATACTTTATTGACATTCCCCTTAGGAGCTTTTCAGTGACAATTACATAACAGGTGATAATCTAAAATATTAATAAAAACTACCGACAATAATTATGCTTTAATGTATTAAAAAAGATAGTGTTAGTAGCTATGCGCAAGGCGAGGAGGCGGAGCCCGAGGCAGTCCACACGCCCACAGCACAACTCATAGCAGCTCAGGGTATGAGCATAAGAATTGCTCCAGGATCCGACTCCTCGACTTGCGCTTAAAACCAAGAACTGACTTGCTTAGCTTAATGGATCCATCGAACTCGTTCCACAGAGAAACAATTCTATAGTAGAATGTTCTTTGGCCGGACGAACTCTTGAAAAGCGGAATATTTAATTGCTGCGAACTACGAGTTAGATAGATAGATAGTTAGATATATAGTTTTATTATAAAATACATTGCAGCCAGAGGCTGAATTGTGTAACTCTTTATAACTTACAAATTACAAATCTAACAATAATTAAATCTATATATAATTACAATGATTATTTAAAAAAATACATATATAAAAACGATGTATCACACTTACTTTAAAAGTTATTTACAAGTTGAAAATTGACTACTTGGAATTAGCATTACAGCATGATGATATAATAAAAGTGTTCTTGTCGCGGTTTGTCTTCCATCTAGGAACTTCGAATGCCCGCGAGTACTGGGTCTCATAGGACGGTGGAAGTAATTTACGTAGTTTATGGTTCTTATCCTTAACCCTCTCAGGCCCAACTACGTCACATGCTGTATTCTGTGCATATTCCGCATTTGTAACCTAAATTACTCAAAAATACAAATAACAGGAACAATTTCACTTACCCTGACAGATTGCTGCAACAGTGCAGGCTAGTTAAACAGTCATCAGGCTTGCCTTTCATAGAAATATTCTGGAAGACTTTTGACAACCTTTTCCACATTTGTGTTGCCACTAGGCGATTTCTCTCTTGATCAAAGCCTCCAGACCCAGTCTAAATTATCTTCACTGCCAACTTTATCCCTCAAATGCACACAGGTTTCCAAGTGGCAAGCAACCACACTCTCCGGCCGCACAAAAATATTGGTTCAAAACAAATAACTAGTCCAGAGAAATAGCCTTCTATTTGTTCATGCTAAGAAATCACATCTGGGGAAGCACATCGAGTAACATATATTATATTTTGAATTTATATATAGAATCTAAGGCATAAGCAAAAGTCCCACACAAGAATGGCCTGAGAAGTTGCAAAAGGTGCTGAGACTCAGCTCTCAAAAGAAATTTTGCTTACCAGACTCGTTTGCTCTTACAGAAATTCCACTTTTCTGTAAGACCAGTTCCGTAGCGCTGTCAAAGGCTAACTCTTGAAACGGAATGGCAGAAAAGATTTACTCTAGCGCAGTTCTTCGAACCAGAGCGAGCTTATCTCCTCACCCCACTTTATAATGTGGTCAGAGTCTCTGTAAGCAGCAAAAAGTTGAGAATGTTGACCATTTTTAACAATAAGCTCAACAAGAGATCTGCCCATTGCCAACGTATACACAACAAGGCAGCCAAAATTAAGATAGAATTTAATTAACGCGGTTTGTTAGGATTTACGTGTTTAAGTGGATTTAATTAACGCGGTCTGTTGGAATTTATGAGTTTTTAAAGCCAACAGTGATTTCAATTAACGTAGTCTCGACGCTCTGTTGCAATGACTGGTCTGCGCTTTTCACAACCCAAAACAACAATGCCATTCAACACAACTTGAAGTTTAATATTACACTTTTACAGCATAAAATAAATAGCCCGGTTAAAGCAAGGATGGGAAGAAATCCATGATACCATCGGCAACACTTGATCCGTCCATACATCCATCCATCCATTGGGCATTGAATTCATTCATCCACATTCGTTGAATTATTTCAATGAACGAATGGATCAAGCGAAGAATTTCCTTCAATCCTTGCTTTCGCCAGTGCATCCGTAATCCCTGCAGCCTTCCATCCAAATAAAGGTATTTCAAAATAAAAATGGTGTAAAATAAGATGGCTTTAATTAAAAATTACAACAATTAAGGTTACGGTACAGTTTGAAATGGGTTAAAATACGTAATTTGACTTTTTAGAGGAATAAGATTGCCCTCAAAAAGGGCTTTCATACAAAAAAAATATTTTTTTCAATAGCACGTTTTGTAGGCGAGATATTCCAAGGGAAAGTTTCCACCGGAAGTAAACAGTATTTGAGAGTCATCGTATTGATTGACAGCAGTAGCAATTAATATCGTAATTTTCGCGGGACTGGCGCGGTGCGTGATCAAGCAGAACATAATAGAACTGAAGTTGGTGCATGTCGGAAGATATCGCTACTTTTTCACTGTTTTATTTAATACATCTAGAGTGTATAGTCTATACTGCTTGTAAAAAATGTGCTTGTTTCGTCCATGAAACACAAAACTCAAGCGGGTTGTCCCTGGAGTGGGAAGAAGAAGAGAAAATCACCGAATATAAATATAAAACAAAAGAAGACAAACTTCTTGACTGAGGCTTTATAATTAATAATAACTTTATTCAACTCTCCCGAGGATTTTTCAGGTTTATTTACAATGCTCTGATCTAAAACTTGAATATATGATGAATCTAAGATAAAAATATAATCTGGTCTAAAATTGAATGAGTTACGAGTTAAAACAATTAGTTAAAAATGATTATTTAAATCCCTTTTAAAACCAGCAAGGTTGTTGTTGTTCGTAACACTGCATGGCAGTGAGTTCCACAGGGTGACTGCGCGATAGAAGAATGTGCGCTGGCCGGCGGCTGACTTATAGCGTGGTATAGATAGCTAGGATAGCATGTATGAGCGAGAGCATTCAACTGACAGGCAGCCAGTTTAACTCTTTAAGTACTGGTGTTATGTGATCTTATATTTACAGAATTGGAACAGCTCATTTCTGATTTGGAACCCCAATAACTACGACGGAGTGAAAACGATAAGCGTGAAAAAGTCCAGAATATGGATACCGGACATCGTTGTTTACAACAGGTAAAGCCTAGTGGCGATATTTCACGCCACAGTGTCACGTGACCTGACGCTGATGTTCATACATGTCGCAGATATCCCGGCGATATACCTAAAGCCGCCTAGTTCACATATGTCGTAGACACACCGGCGATATGCCGCGGATGTGCACTCGACAACCCTATAGTAATGTTTATGGCATATATTAACATGTACCTCGGGTGTGTGGGCGGGGTTGGTGCAGTCGTTAAGACCTCTGCCTCCCAAACAGAAGGTCCCCGGTTCGGTCCCCGACCAGTTACCAAGGGTTGAATTTGTGCGACCTTCTTTCGCCTCACCGTCCGTGGACAGGGACGTTAAGCATTTGGGCTAGTCCCCTGAAACATCGTCTTCCTCAGGTACTTAAAAGAACCCGCGCACTTGTCGAAAAGAGCAGGGTAGTGATCCCGGTGTTGTGCTTGAGGACCGCATGGAAGATTACTTAAGTGTAAATGTGTTACCCTCATTAAATAAAGAGCTTTATATTTTATCTTTATCTTTACTGTCGCCAACAGATCGGCAGAATTGAACTCTGCGGCAGCTTAGTAAACGTTGTTATTGTCCGGGAATTGCGTTCAGCGTCTAGGATGGTACGAATCTTGGTGCTACTGCGCGATTCACTGCTGGTCCATATTTGGTCATACATAAAGCATCACGGGTTTTATAACTGCTTGGTAGTAAACTAACCATTGTTTTTTCTTTAGGTGTGGAATAATATGTCGTAACAAATCCCATCGCATATTTGTTTTAGTCTACTGAATGCTAAACGATCTTTGTCAGCTATTTTGTTATAGTTCTCAGGCTCTTTAGTCCGCGCGTGCAAGAGAGAGCCGATCGAGTTACTGAACTTTTAAAATATCTCAATGAAATGGGAACAAATAGCGACTGTATTCTAATAGCTGTTATCGTAGATGTATTCACCAGTCAAACGAGCCAGCAGTTTCTGTCATCAAAACGAGGCTATCGGGTCGAGCGTTCATAACTCTTTCACCAGTAGTACTACTAGTACTACAAATCTTGTTGAAACAAAAACCATTGATATTTTGGCTTTTGCTTCAACAAGATTTGTAGCACTAGTAGTACTTTTGGTGAAAGAGTTATGAACGCTCGACCCGATAGCCTTATTTTGATGACTACACTCACAGAGAAACTGCTGGCTCGTTTGACTGGCAAATACATTTACGATAACAGCTATTTACTGGCCACCTTCTGGAAAATTCAGCTACATATACATACATACATACATACATACTATATTTATCCTCCTCTCAGTGGGCCCCTTCATGGGGCAAGTGCTTTGACCTTGATTTCCACTTCAAGTTCTAATCAACTCTGCTTTCAAGTGTTCAAGCACCCTGTTAGATACTTCCTCATCATCCTAGTACTCAAGTTCTAACAAGTTAAAAATAATTATAAGATTATTAAGGGCCGGACTGGAAATTATTTATTTTTAAGTGGATGTTCACTAATGTTCACTAATGTAGAAAGGCGTTGTGCACATTTCAGTTTCCAGGATTTAAACTTCACGTACTGCCTCATTCCTTCTTGCCAGCCAGGTGTAATCCACATTGAATACAGAAACGTATTGACATTTAAAGCTGTTTACGCCGATGCTTTCAATTCTATGCTTATAAATAATTACAAAAGCAGCCAAAGCCATACATTTTTCTCTATCAAAGTGCATGGCTGTCATTTCTGTATAAACAAGCACGTGCAAAATGTTTCGGTTTGGTTGTATATTTTTATAGTACTGAGAAAATCGTATTGTAGTCTGAAGGCATTTGTTCTTCGACTACAATACAATTCCACAAAAGCATGCGCTATCGTCTTTTAAGGCGATTAAAAACTTCTATATGTTCCAACATATGTTATTATCACTACTATACTACATGTAGTAATAATAATAATAATAATAATAATAATATATAATAGTTTAGTAACTTCTTAACCAGGTATTAGCTAACTAAAATTGTTCCAATGTAATGGAATATTTTACTTCCTTAATTGTGCTTGATTGGAAAGGGATGATTGTCAATTCATTTGCTTTGTTTTTATAAGGGGGTGGCCAGAGGAACCTGAGGGGGGAGGGGTCACAGTCACATGCAAAAAGGACAGATTTTATAGGTTTCAAGCTTTAAAGTAGAAGAAGGCATAACAAAGGGATTGGATTTCTATAATCCCCTCCCCCTGAAAGATACATGTAAATGGTATATGTTGCCACTTAAGTCTCTGGCTGTGGCTTTACCATGTAACACCACCACATTTGTGCATTTTAAGAGACAATATTAAAATAAAATAAAACAGTACAAAAAAAATACAATTTTGTCACAAAAAGCAATTCAAAACTGCTCTAATTACAACCTGCAAGCTTGTCAGTACTGTTGTGTACATGTACACTACACACCCTCGCCTAGTACAGGGTTTCCACTCATTTGAAGATCTATGGTTTTCGCTCTTTTTCCGTGCATGCACCTATTCTCTGGAATCAGCTGCCAACACATGTTCGTTCCTCAGAAACCATTTCAGTTTTTAAACTGAACAGACTAAAACACATCTTTTTCAAATAGCTTACGATCTTTAAATACTTTTAAGTAAATTATTGTATTTCATTTTCATTTTCTTATATATATTTTTTTATTCCAATATTATTTATTCTAAATAAATTGTTATGTAAAGCGCTTAGAACATTCCCTGTATAAGCGCTATAGAAGTTTTGTTATTATTTCGAGTTGCAGTCATGATGAATAATGCAAGAACTACAAAATAAAATCGCAGAACAAGGCTGGTAACGCTCTTTTATCAAAGTTTAGGATAAAACAACAATCAATTTTCGGAACCTTTTTGACCTAAATATCGGTCTGAGACTGCTGGAAATGGCGTTTTAAGGCTTCCAGATTTGACAATTTCTGGTAGGTGCATGCCTCCAGACCCCCAGACCCCCTTATAGACTTGCGCCTTTGCGCTCGCAAATATTTTCCCCTCATCAAAATCGACCCAATTTCTGGCAGTAGGTCTGTTGGTTGGACACACTGCTATTAGGTTGTTATTGACTGATTTTTTAAAGATATTTGGCTGCAGTAATAATTCGTGGAGTACAGTGTTCCATATCTTAGGACCTTGATGGATAATCGTGAGCTGTTTGATGTTAGTTTACGACTGTGGGTCTATAGTCCGAGGCATGTCTTGTATTGTAAGTATGAATTTCGCTGTTTGTATAAAGGAGATTGTAAAAACTACCCGGAGGCTGGAGACTAGATTTGCTACAAGTCGACTCGCAAGACACCACACACGAGGCGAATTAAAAGCAAGCGAGCGGCAAAATGTTTTGAATAAGCTCCTCCCCCAAAGAAGCCCTCTCTGAATATAAGCCGCAAAATTATATTTTGATTTTAGATTGTTACATTATAGTTTTGCAAACCGAAGCCAGGGGCTCATATGATAAGGATCAGGAGATAAATTTTCAGCAGTTCTAAAGATGGGTACATCTACCTAGCAGATATAATAACACGGTGCAACATTGCACGCAATATTGCGCGAAATTGTTCAATTACGTGTGGTCACCCTCTGCAATATTGCGTACAATCTGTTGCGATCAGTTGCCACACGGTGAAATCGTTGCGTGCAATGTTGCTGAAGTAGTATCCGATCCTACTTCTGCAATATCGTGCGCAATCCATTGCAAAGGGTGTCACGCGATGCAATTATTCCATTGCGCAACGGATTGCATGCAATGTTGCACCGTGTGTCCGGGCTTTTATATTATAGGATTGGCATCAGAGAGTTATCCGAGGTTATTTTCTGATTGACATTTTAGAGAGATGTTCTATACGGATGTTCCCATTTCTATTTGTTCCTCTTCAGCAGAATATAAAACCCTTTTTTTTAAATCACAGAAAGATATTTGGTGGGAGCTCTCGGTGATATAGAAACTGGTAAGAATTAAATGGGCTATGTCACGGTAATGCGCATGCGCTCAAGTCATGTCAGGAACAAAGCCTTCACAGTCATGAAACACAAGTTGTATTCTCAACAGGATAACAATAAATGATGAAATGGTTATATATATTGCTAAAACCAAAAGTGTCTAAATACAAGAAACACAATTTGGACAGCGAATGGATTTAGCTTATTTAATGTCTAGCTTGGACCGAAATTAAATTGAGAGTTTGTAATCCGTTTTACTCTTCCCCAATTTTCTCCATTCACATTCCTTTACGACTTATCATCATCTCTCTTGTGTTTTTCTACCAGGGTAACCTTTTATTTTTAGATTTCCTGTGACTTGTGGAGAATTTCGTACATCGCAAAACTGCCTTAAATAGCCGTGACACAGCCCCTTTAATTTATTAAATTTCCATACAGCTGGAGTTAGCATGCGCGTGAAAACACGAGAATATAGGATAAAGAAAATGAAGTAGGCTTGTATTAAGCTGGTTTGTTTATTGTTTATTCAGTTGTAAAACTCGGCGGTAAGGGAGATTAAAGTGTACAAGTACAAGTACAGGAATAACACTTTCCAATACGAAAAGGAGGAAAGACATGGTAAATAGATATTTAAGCAATATACTGAACGTGTATAACAGTCATCAAGTCCTGTCTACACTTAGCCTCGAGATTAATAAAGACACCAGGTGTTGCTGTAATCTTGCTGTTGTACATTACTTCCAATGAATAACTGAAATGAGTATTGTTGACTTCCGTTTTCAAACCTAAAAGTATAAGGAAAATATTAGAATTTAAATGTGAAAGAAGTTTGAAAATGCAAGTTAGTTCAAACTACGTATTGGAGGTTCATGAGGTACGAATGATATCAGAGTCGTGATGAGAAACAAAACAAGATTCGAGGTATAAAGCTTTAATGGTTAACAGATTACTGGCGGGCCATGGGGATAGGATACATAAACACACACACACGCACGCACGCACGCGCGCACACACACACACGCACGCACGCACACACACGCACGCACGCACACACGCACATACACACGCACACACATACACACACACGCACGCACACACATACACACACACGCACACACATACACACACGCACACACGCACACACAGACGCACACACACACACACATACACACACGCACACGCACACACGCACGCACACACACATACATACATACATACACATATGCATCACTCAGTTGAATGAAAACCACTGTCAACATTGAGAGGGTGAAAGCAAAAATGTAGATTCAGAAAGTTTGCTCGCATTCAGTTGATTATGGAGCTACATATAAGTTCAATGAAATGAAAGAACATATTTCGAACAAATCTATCAAAATGCCCCTTTAGAATAAGAAAGTACTACTTTGCAAGTTGTACAGGCTAGTTGCGAATTGCAAATTGAGCGTTGCGAATTGCGAATTGATATTGAAACTGAAAGCTATCTACCTTACCGAGTGGGGCGTGAGGGGGGAAGGGGGGTTGAAAACAGCAAAACCGCACAGAATAACAGAAAAAACAGAAAAACGCAAAGTTTTTTGTACAAAAAACCGCAATCGCACTTTAAAATATTACATTTTATGTTATCTCGAATTTTTGTCCGCATGTCAAGTATTGAATTGACCGCACGAATGACAAAGCGCGTATTTGTAGCATATCCGGTCAGTCACAAGGCAAAGCAAGCGGAAATTTATCTGATCGTGAAGGAGACTCAGACCAACGAACTCTCGTAAACCGCAAACCGTGCACTCTCCCAACACGGTACCACCGCATTTAAAAGTAAAAAATTTGTAAAACCGCGTCAAAATAAGCCAATAACCGTAAACCGCGCAGTCTAGAGAAACCGCAATACCGCAGAATAAAATACAAGAATCCGCAAAACCGCACCAAAAACGATACAAAAAAAATACGCCCCCCTCTTTACCCTAATGCTAATCCAAAATATAATACAGCCGCTACTTGCAAAATAGTTTATCTATTTGAATAGGGTTTATAGGTACATGGTATATCATACATCGACATCGTGTGTCATTGGAGAACCCGGGACTATTACTAATAATGAATAACATTTAAACAAACAACCTAGGTCACTATTATACACTCGCTCGTCAATGCTGACGCACCTGGAGGTGGCTAATAGTTATCAATCGAATCTTCGTCAGACGAGCAATCCGAGAAATGATCCTCATCGTCGTCGTGGAGGTTTTCGTAATCCTCGCTGTACGTCTTGGTAAGCTCGCGGTACGTCATCTCGACGGCTTCCAGCTCGGCGGCCTCTTCTTCTTTCCTTTCTTTTCTCTCCTTTACGTAACTCAATATCCTATTTTTCATTCTACAATGGAGAAAGATGTATCGGTAATTATCGTAATATCTCAGTGTAATGCCACGTTTACGTCATACATTTCTTATTATTTTGCGCAATTGGCCATATCCAAAAAAATATGGCGACTGTTACATTTACCCATAATCCTTAGCGCACGAAAACCCTAAATACACTCACTTCAAACCTAACATTCACAATGTTTTTTAGTACAGGGACAAATTTCGCAAAAAAAAATATATGGCTTTCTATGTGCCTATTCGTTGTGTTAGGTTCGCAAGGTATTGTGGTTAAATGTACTGCGGCCATCTTTTTTAGTACGGTCAATTGGACACTCTTGGTCTCATGTCAAATCCACGATGGCGGAAAGAAGTGTAAAATGGCGTCTTGCTGTAGAACACGTGGTCATAATTTATAACTTTAATATTAGTAAAAGTTAGAATAATTAGGGTTGTCACCCAAACCAAACTAATGAACTGTCGCAAATTAAACCAACTTACCTACAGCAGATGATAATTAGTACCACTAGGGTTGCCACCCAAACCAAACTAATGAACTGTCGCTAATTAAACCAACTTACCTACAGCAGATGATAATTAGTACCACTAGGGTTGTCACCCAAACCAAACTAATGACCTGTCGCAAATTAAACCAACTTACCTACAGCAGATGATAATTAGTACCACTAGGGTTGTCACCCCGGCAACACATACGACGATTACTACTGTCATTTGAACGTTACGTTTCTTGTCAACTTTTGTGTCCTCTTTGGTGATGGATCCGCCACGTGACTCTGTTGAAGAGATTAATTAAATTAATTAAACGAGCCAACTGGCAACGAAGTTAGGTATTTATGGAGGATTGCATACTTAGCAAGTGCGTGCAAGACTTTAAAGGTGATCGATATTACACGGAACGATTTTTTAACATGTTGCCGCAACAAAAAGGTGTTTCTGTAGCTGAAATGATTTCACGTGTGCATGAGCGACGTGGAGCCTGGGAGCCTTATACTACCCTTGAGCAGCCATGGAGTTATCAATACGGTGTTAGGATTGCTGTTAATCTTAACCCCATCCTTTACCGCAATTAAGACCATTTTTGGAGCCTCTGTCCTAGTTATTTCTATCTATAAAGTTAAAAACACCAATATTTTGGTCTAGGTTAAGATATACAAACAGATGAGGGTGTTTCCTCGCGTACGGAACAAAGGTGACGTCACACTCGAAAATATAATAAAGAAATATATAGAGTCACCCAGCCATAACCTAACACCTAAGACATAGCTCTTATAATAGAGAAATATATAGAGCCACCCAACATAACCTAACACCTAAGACATAGCTCTTCTAATAGAGAAATATACTAGAGCCACCCAACATAACCTAACACCTAAGACATAGCTTTCCGTACACGAGGAAGGGCCCCAGATGTAGGCAATTGCAACAAGAAACGACATTTTAACAATTCACTCAACAGTTATTACTGGATGGCGGTATTGGCATTCGTTGTTGCTGATATGAAATACGCTAAAAGGTGATGAATTTTATAGTGTATATCTCACCTGCACCGCACATATCTGCAGTGACGGGCTTAATCCCTTTGTAGATTAAACATTTAGCTTTAGATGTCTGCTTATTGGTATTTACCTTTACATGGCAGGTTTTCGAGACAAAGTTGTGTTTCAGTACTCCTTGTTGTGGGGCGAAAAACTGGCCAAGAGCAGGGCTTTCCACCCCTGCTTGGAGCAGGGTCTGTGCACGAGCGAGTGCGTGTTCTAGTCGCGTTCCCACACGTAGCCGAACATTCTTGGTAATTGGACCAATGCGTCCAACCGCCATCCACTGGTGGGACAAGAAATGACACGAAATGACATGATATATATATGGACAGGAATTTTCATTATTATATTGTGGTTTAGGGTTATGTTTTGGGTAAAAACCACCAATACACTCCATTCAGAATGTAGGAGTGGAGGGGGATCTTGAATCTCGCATTTTCAAACCGATTTCCAAACATAGCTAGCTAATCACCGATAGGAATCATCTTCGCCAGGTATTGGAATAATTATACATTCGTTTTTGATCTAGTTGATCTTCTTCAGGTAAAGAACTGAGTAAATGCAAATGTAAGATACTATATACTAAAGAGTTGAAGGTGTTGAAACTAAGTAAAGGTTTGAGAAGTTATGAAACTCCTCTGGGATTTAGAATTAACTGAAAAGCTAATAAGGTACTCTTTATTCGGCGATGACTTTAAGGCCAAAGGCCGGGGATTTGGACCCCCTGTATCCCCTGCATGTATCCAATGTATTCCCCTAGACTGAAAAAAAAAACCTTTCTTTGCCAGAAAATCCGAAAATCGTTTCGCGGTCGCAAAGGGACGGTTTGGCAGTCTAGTACCCCCCTGGACTGTATTTTTAATTTGTCTTCTAGATCTGTCTTTGACTGTTAATTAGATATTTGCTTTTCCTCATGGTCAATAACCTGTTATAATGTGGAAACAATGTTACCTCCGCGTAGAGGGTATTTGCAGATGTATTTCGCTTTAAGTGAGCATTTCTCACTTCTCCAGAATCCGCGGAGTGTCTTGAAATTGAATATTGTACATGGTTTTTGAGGATCCGGAGATCGAGGGGCCCATTTCTGATAGACCATCAACGTGCCATCACTCCACACGTGGGTCCTGTCAGCAGTCTTAACAGGTTTACCGATCCATGCTTCTTTTGATTTGAAATGATTTAAAATGAAAATCATTTCTTTGTCGCTGTGAATGGATGCCAGAGACGCAGTGCGATTTACGCAGTCTCCCTCGGCCGCCTCCCAGTCGCGTTCCTGTGCCTGAGGCATATTGTAGCAATAGTCGCCTAGCTTCAACCAACCGTCCTTACAGCTTCCTTCTGCCTTTGAGTGGTCTATAAAACAAAAATACTAGAAATATTGTAAATTAACCGTTTATCGAATTGTGCAACAGTTTTCTTGCGACACGATTAAGGCGTGTACAACAATAATAACACTAATAATAATAATAATAATAGTATCATGTCTGCTGGTACTCATTTTACCGACCTCGGAAGGATGGAAAGCTGAGTGAACTTTAGCGGGAAAGAAGGTCACACAAATA
>JANVCH010112845.1:0-13721 GCA_025505405.1 Epizoanthus rinbou | reverse complement strand
AACCCAGGATATTCCGAGATGGGGAACCAATCAGATCGCGCGCAAAACACTATTCACTGGTTTGGTATATGCTAACGTAGGATATTCCGAGATGGAGAACCAATCAGAGCGCGCGATAAACACGATTCGCTGTTTTGGTATATGCTAATCCTATCGGGTAAAAGCAGACTGGTTCCAAGCACATGACGCGTGGAAAGAAGGACTTTAGCTCTGAGCATTTAAGTCGGCAGTCGACGGCTGCGCAGTTAGACAAGTCCGTGAAAGGCGAATTTTATGGCTTCAGTAGGCCAACAACAATAACAACAAGAATAACAATAAGAACAATAATAACAATAACGTTTATTTACACTCGCAGTATTTTACAGTGGTTTATCCAGTGTGTTGAAGAATGCTGGGACTCCAGAAGTAGTATAAACTAATCGGGTCTGGAGCCACATCAATGGTTAAGTACAAAGAAAGACAGAGAGAGAAAAACGCAAACACAAACACAGGTTGATGAATAATTCAATGATATGCAGGTGTTATATGCTAAGGATGATGCAAATACAATGGGTCAGTTGGACATTTGCTCAAAGAGTTGGAGGGGTGAATCCAAATATAGTTTTTAAGCAATTAATTATTGATCCTATTTTCGAAGGATTTACGGTGAATTGACCGTAATGTGTGCGAACAGCAGGAGTAAAGTAAGATGATTTCGATGACCCCTTTGAAAACCATGTTTTGTGAATAGGGCTTCCTCACGAAATATTAGTAATAATAATAATAATGAACGTTTTGTACTGTAATTATGAACTTTTCGTAATGGTACAAAGACATTTGAAAATGCAGATGGAGTTATATAATATGATGACAATCAAACATAAATGTTGCTCTTTGTACAGCAACTAAGTCTGGCAGTTTGAGGATGGATAATTCGTGGACTGATAACGGACTTGTATGTGCATCACACTTAGAGAAGGTGATTATCCTTACAGTCTTCTTTCGTAAAATCTGAAGGTTTTGAGATTGGTAGGATAAGTACCTCCCCGGCCCCAAGCAAGTAAACCATATGAAAATTAGAAAAGGGACAAACGGTTAGTATGTGGATGTTTCCAGTCTGACACAGTCAGTTGTTGAAACTAACCACTATTGGTGAATTCGAATCGAAAAACTGAACATTGTAGCACGAATGTGTTGACGATTTATTTCAAACCTATGAAACGTTTCGATGTCTTTTGAAAAGACTTGCACACATTCAAGACCTGTTAAATTTACAATCAAAGCAAGTGTTACCTAGCTCGTGCACAATGAAATAACCCTCCGAGATGTGAGGAGTGACACTGATAAGCTGTTGAATTTAGTAGCAGCAAAGTCTTCAAAAGCAAAATTCTCTTGCTACTGTTGCAATAGTAAAGTTGTTAGTTCTATTAGTTGCACAACATCTTTGGAAATCAGTGTAAACTGAAAGATTGCTGTGGGTAAATAAAGTTTAGTAGTTGACTTCTCTTAGAATTAATTATGCTTTTGTTGCTATTCTTTGCTATGATTGAGATGGAAACTCTGATGCTGAATTGATAAGTAGGCTTCAGCACTGTTCTTTCATTCGGTTAACGTGCTAATGCCCTCTACTGCTCCACACACGTTATAGGAGAATACCATTTTGTGTTCTGCCTTACCACTTGTGATAGTATTTCAGTGTTTATATGGGATATGAAATCGTTCTATGTTTTAAAAGGACATACATATTAACGCCAATGCCAATAATATTGTCTGAATCTGACGGAACTAATATTAACTACTCTTACTGCAACTCTTAAAATTTTCATCTTCTTGTTACAAATGAAATATTCGAGAAATCAGAACACCTGCAAAAGTTTCCTGATAATGTATTCATGAAGAACTCTCATTTAAATCAATATATAGTCAAAGTGCATGTGTGCCCAACAGTCGAGATATTATGACACCCTATGCCTAAGTTGTGCCTAATGAGTATTTTCAGTCTATAGGTACTTAGAATTCTCGAAGATTACTGCTTTGTTTCTCTCGCAACGTTATTATATTGTACACCTTCCTTGTCGCCTCTTCTCGTTTTGTGACCTTCTTACAATTGTTTCAGAGGCGCCACGAAAATTGATCAAATATTTGCAAGGACTCAGAAAAGATTTCTCATGAATTCGCCCCAATCTAAATACTGTTGTGTAATATTAATTGTAGAATCTCTGACATGATCGTTGGTGCCTTGGCAGATATTGTCGGGTTATTCTCCTGTAGTACTGATATGTCAAACGACTGATCGTTCTTGTTTTCGCTTATTTTGCTTGATGCCAAACTTTGTAGTATTGATTTTCTCCACAAATTGCCTCTCTACACAAAGATATTTCCCATAATAAAATCGGTTATTTCAAAATAATCAATTTTGAATTTATTCCATTCTGGCGTATTGAGTATTCAGATTATCTTTAATCACTAACACAAGTAATGAAAACGTACAACTCATTTGTACTTACTAGGGAACGTTTTTATGCCAAATTAGAATGTAAATAGAAATGGAATGAAGATTTGTCATTTCTCATGACCGCCCAAGGGAAGTGCACTGCTAAATGGACCTAAGATTTCAACATATATTTCCTTCATTATCCTAAACTAGGAAACCCTGATATTGACTTTCTGGTCAATGGATTTCTATCAGAGAATATAATTGATGCACTAGAGATCCATTAGGATCAAAAGTAAATGAAATGAAAACGGAAACTGGAAGCAATTCGATCTTATCTTCTGTAAAACAATCCAGCCGAGATAATATGTATTGTTTTTATTATGACAGCACTCAATACGAGCAAATAAATGTCACCTTATTTAGTACGCCCGATTAAGTTATGAAACAGTCATGTGTTCGAAATTGACCGTATTCCAACAATTAGGAGATCTTTGTGAACCTTAGAACCTGAGAGTAAGAGACGTTGGCTTTTTTTTACTTGTTCGTTACAATGAGTGCCAGTTCATGCCATGAAAGCTTCAGTTTACTAGAATTTTACATGATAAAATAGTTGAATTGCAGAAGAGAAGATAAACATGTCTGCCACAAAACATTGCCATTGAGGTAAACTCACATTTAATTGATAGTAGTTTAATGTTCAAATTACATGGCATTTTGTGATTACTCGACTGAGCATGCATTTGAATGTGTTGGTTGAAATCTGAAATATCGTTTTGTTAACAAAAACTACGTTTGTCACAGTGGAAGTTGGTTTTGGAATATTTCCCAGTGTATTCTGAGAAACACCTCGCCATTTTATATAGTTACTGTACATTTTCACATCTTGAGCAAACCAAGTGCTTACTCATATTAAATTTTCATAAAGTTTGGCCAGTTGTTGGGATAATTTAACAGCGTTTGTTCTTAATAGTGTTTAGATCTTTTATGATGATAATTAGGGAAAAAATTTGACTCAAAGTTTTACTCAGCATCATGATTGACAAAGAAAAAAATGTCGACTATGAAAAGCCACGACCGAAAACAACAACGAACAGAAAACGGTACCGCACTGAACTAAAATCATGTGTGCTTCTCTTTTGCAGCTTTTTTAGATTTCATTTCTAACTCTGAAGTATGGAACGAAGTGATACAAACCTTCTCGAGTTTGCTGAGAAAGGAGACAGCGCAGAGAAAATGTCGATGAAAACACTAAACGAGGATTCAATCAGTTTTGATGGATCAGTGCGAACAAGCAGCATGAAAAGGTCATCGTTCAGCATTCTGCGAAGGAGCATCTCCGATTCAGTGGAAAGGAACGTTTGCCGTAGAGTCACTCTCCATGCGGTAAGAAAACGTTCCATACTTTTGAACATCTACCAACTGTAAAAGTGACGGTTTATTGCTGATATCAATACAATTAGTTTAAACAAGATGTTCTAGTTTTGCGAAGCTTCAATACTGAAGAGATGAACAAAGGTTTTTGGATTTTTTTCCCTTCTAACTCAACTTTCTGTAAAAATATCTAGTATTTGAAATGTCATCGTTTTACACGCTTCAATTCTTATAAGAACAAGAGAATATTGGTCAAAACTCATGTTATTACGTTGAATAAAAAAATTAAGCCTAAAGTGCTCTTTTTTATTTATGCAACATACCTGACTTGTGTTACAAGAAGTCGAGAAAGGTTCCGAAGCGTAACCATTCTAATATATTCCACAATGATAAGAAAACTTTGAGACATCAACATTTGAAATCAAATTTTCTATCGAAGGATATTATATTACTAATTAATAATGAATTTTCAATAGATTGTTATGATCTGAACTCCCTTATGCAGCCACGAGCTTCTTCACAAATTGTTAGGGTAAAATTTTCCGGCTAGAAACTACTGTTCTTGACTGTCTATAGCATCTGTGTGAACGTCTGAAACGTTGAAAGTAATTTTCAATTTTTACACTACTGAAAACCTACAACGAAGGTAAGTCTTTAATACTTTACTAAAGTCTACTAAAGTCTTCCTTATCGGATTTATGTTCCTTCCTACGGTCCAGTACCGCATCTCTTTGTCGAAATGTTTAATAACTGCGGTGTGTTATAAATTCGTGCTATGCAGGTGCCAAATTATTCTATTTCGTTCCTGTAATATTAAACAACTTTTTGTAAACTTGCCTTTTGCAAGAAAAACATGACAAAAACATATCTTTCAACCGACTTTGTAATGAAAGATATTTAATGCCATTTCAAAGGCGGTCAAATTAATCGAATATATTGAATAAAATATTAAATATATTTGGCTCTCGCGGTTTAGCATCACTAATGTGTTTGTATCATAAACATGGCGCATTTGGAAGAACATTCGATGTTATCGTCAAATGGCAAGTAACCTCTTCCCTGTTCCAGAATCCAATCTAGCTATCGACGTTATTTGCAAATATTTTCTATTTTCATCGGAGCTCCCACAATAATATTCTTGTGTTAATCTCTTATTGGACTTTCAATGGTAACTACTACATAAGTGTCGAGTACGTACCATCTTCAGTCTCAAGTCACTTTTCTTTAGCGTTCAACAAATGCAATACTGTTGCATGCACATCTGAAAAGTTTAATTCAAAACGTTTTTAATTTCCGTTGGATTTGACACGAAACAAATGCACACACGAGGGACCACAGCCAAAAAGAAACAAACCGAACTTATTTCCAATCCCTAAAACCGAATAGATTTACCAATTCTAATTAAATTAATTCTATGAATATATTTGAAACACGGTTTAGATAAGAGCTAAATTACAACTATGTGCAATGGTGCAATGTGCAATCTGTATCCAAATCGTGGTCTCGTTGACTGATCACAACAACAACGAGAATAGAATAGCACAACAGAATAAATCAATAGAACAACACAATAGAACACTAAACCAGACCAATAACAGAGCTTACGGCTAAACTCAAGGGGCGGCTAGGTACTATCAATCTCTTGGTACCAGGTCTATTTTTCATTTCGGTCAAAAAAGCCAACAACTTTCATTAAGCCCCAAAACCGGCTGTATGTCCTTTGAGGACATACATTTAGCGGTTTTAAGCTGATTAAAGACTTTCACTATTTTTCGAAACGGATCGACATTAATTTTTATCTCATTGTTAAATTGTTTAAGTGACCTTTCAAAAGATGTCCTATCGCCGATGAAATGGGGAACCACCATGGGCAAACTTAAATCTGTTTGAATCTTCCGATGATACACGATGAGCGACGGTGATCACCGTTACTTGCAGTGCTGTTTTTATATGTCACAAGATATCGGCGATGATCGCCAGTGAATTGCGAATGAGAACCAGGCTTTAGCGTTTGTCCAGAAATCTTTAAGGTGATATATATGTTCCACTGGATGGCGATTTCTATTCGTCATTGTTGCGCTAAAAGTTGTAATCGTATAACATAGCGCACGCTACGATTTTTAGTACACTTTGTGTTGAGGCAACATGTTGCAGGTTTTTGACTTTCATTCAAGAACCTGCAACATGTTGCGGGAACATTAATTTAAAAAATACGTATTTAATGGTGACTCCCCCATCGGGGCTTTTCAGCACTTTTCATGTCCTCAAAGGACATACATCGGGGCTTTTCAGCACCATATCAGAAATAAGAAATTGCCCTAAAAATCGTTGCGCGAGCTATGTTACACTATGTCAACTTTTAGCGCAACAATGTTGCGTTAAAAATCGAACCGTGTAACATCAACTTTAGATTTATGTAATTACAATCTGTTACCTAGCCTGACCTCAGACGCTAATTTTCCTTTGCTGCAGAAAATGAGCGTCCGGGGTCAGACTATCTGTTACCTTTTTCTTCGTGCAATTTGAACTGAGAGATACACTTACTTGAACACTTGTGTATAAGGCTATTCCTCTGTTTTGCAGTGCACAGCTAGCTCTACGGCGCACGTTAGCATATTCAGAGTTTCTAGGACGTATTGAAATTTACTACCAAATGTTGATAGTTGCCACCGATAACTACGAAACAAATTGAAAGTAAATTTTATTACTGTGATTTAGAGAAACTTGTAAAACTCGCCCCAGTCTCCCTGTGGTAAATAGGTACACAACCTGTTTATTTTGCCACATTAACTTGTCGGCCTTTTTACCTTTCGGAGTTGGTCAAAAATATATACATGAAGACCCTTTAGTATGACTCATAAATACTCTCAAAATACAGGAAATGGCATCTCAGGGACTCTCTGTTTTCAAACATTTAAGGTAAAGATACTATAAATGACACACGCTCTTATTTTATCTCGAAACGATCCGTCTAATTGTCTGAGTGGAGTGGAATTAATTTGAAAACAAAATGTAAATATTTTGAATTCAAGCGTAAATGTTATGTATTCGTGGATTCCAGCTCCCATGATAAAATCGATTGTCGTACAATTTTGTAGTAAATGAGCAATCGTAATCTTTTTCTCACTTCACTTGTGCTGAGACATAATTAATACGTTTCCATACGCAAATTAATTAATTACCGCCGCCATGAGCGACAAATTGACAAACTGGAACCTTCTCCTCAGGCATGTCGAGATGGGCTGACCGATGGTGTGTCGTCTCTCCTGAAGAAAAGATCGCTGAACCTCAACGCGGTAGACTCGGAAGGTCTCGCACCACTCCACTATGCTGCGCGATACGACCGTACAGTGGTTTTGCAGATGTTACTGGACGCTGGTGCCGGTAAGTGAGGCGACACGTAACGAGTTCAATAATTCCTAGGATGTATAATATCAGTTTAGTTAGGATGCATTAATCACATCTAGTAAGACAAGTATATTTTGTTAAATGTTTCTAGTTTTCGTCTTTCTATATAACTTGCAGACCCCAATGTAATCGCAACAGGAGATACAAGGCACTTGACGCCATTGCATTATGCTGCAAGGTTCAACTCCATGGCATCAGTGCGCATGCTAATCCAGAATGGCGCAGATACTTCACTGCGGTCGGTGTTTGGTCAGCACGCACTCCATTACGCTGTGCGAAGATGCACCCAGGAGGTGATCAAGGTCAGTTTGTTTCTAGTTTTGCGTCTGACTGTATCCGTGTCCGTGTCCGTCTGCCTCTGCCTCTTTTTATTTCTGCGTCTGCGTCTGCGTCTGCGTCTGCGTCTGCGTCTGCGTCTCTGTCTCTGTTTCTGTTTCTGTTTCTGTCTCTGTCTCTGTCTCTGTCTCTGTCTCTGTCTCTGTCTCTGTCTCTGTCTCTGTCTCTGCCTCTTCTAGTAGAATACAAAAGCTACAGAATAGGACAGCTTGTATCTTAACATAATCTGATGATAGCATTCTATCAGAAGACATTCTGGCTGAACTACATTGTGTTCAACTAAAAATCAGAATGATAAACACACAGCATTCCAACCCTTTCTAATTCTTAAAGAAATTTATGAAAGGCTGTGTGATAAAACTTATAATTAACCTAACTTTCCCCAAACCTGAGAAATTGAAATCCAGCTTTGTGTAAAGGTATTCTCGCTGCCATATTATATGAATGAAACACAGACCACATCCAAATTTATGAAAGAAATGACAGCCTGGGCTTCTTTCAATCTTCCATTTTGCAGTACGTAATGTAAATATGTTTGCAAAAATTAGTAGTTTCTTGTATTTACAATGCTTGTAACGGTAATCATTTCGTATATACGGCTTTTGCCATAAAGGTCTGTTAAAAATTTGATATATATAAACACAACTAAACACAACTTTGCGGTCATCTTCAGGTAGTAAATATCTGTTTAGGAAACATGTTTATAAACTGAAAAAGCGCACGGAACAATGTTGGGTTGGTTTCATTGTTTGAGTTCAAGTTATTCCCTGTGGGAACAGTGATAATGGAAAGCTTGGACTTGATTGTTGAGGCGGAAATTGGTAATTAGGAGAGCTTCAATTATGCGTCTCAGATTCCAGGAGCGAACAGAAGTAATATGGCTTTCCAAGTAAATGAGTGTTGTGGGTGTGATGATAAGTGTCGGGCTGGTTCTGATTATTTGGATGTGTCTCATGTTCATGTATGAAATGTTGTAGATTTCGAGATGTAATTCGCCAATGTAATCTGAATTACAAGTGCACGTGCCTTGGTAGACTACGTGAGAAGAGTGCTTAATTTTGTCTTTGTTGATAAACAGAGACTTGATCTTCTTTGCTTTCCAGATGATGAAAATTTGAGTGACCTTGGTTGAATTTGTGATGTTTGTTCAGGAATCTTGTGCTTTTATTCTCGTTAGACTTGCAGAGAGGAAGGTCAATGTTCACTTTAGGACAATCGTCAAACCGCTGAGTAGGGATTAATCTATCAGACGTATCAGGGTGTTCAAAGTTCTGGATTGTGTTCATGATAAACTTGAATGGATAACCAGCTTTGAAGAAAGTGTTCTTGATGGATTCAATTTCTTGAGGCCAATCAGAAGAATTGCTCTTAGCGTGGTGTAGGGCACTCAGTACTGAATTGTGTTTGTTGTTGAGAGGAGTACCAGATTTCCGATATATAGGAATTTTGCCAGGTTTGTTGTATACTGGTGTTTGAGGCGCGTTTGAACGATATATCCAGAAAATGGTCATTGCTTTCTTCGACAGTGAATTGATATTTGTATGGTAAGAGTTCCGTGAGTTTAATAACTGGCCAGTGGTGTTGATCTTGTGCTTAGTAAGGCAGCCATCTGCATAACGGTCGTGGAATGGTGGATTGACTGAAGTGACAATATCAAGTTCATGTTTGCACACCAAGGATGTTGGCCAATACAGGATATAGAGGATTACTCATTCTACAGCGGCTAGTTTACTTGTAAATATTTCCGTTATAGCTAAATACAGATCCTTTGGTTACTCTCTGGAGTAG
Organism: Epizoanthus rinbou; assembly: GCA_025505405.1. NCBI lineage: Eukaryota > Metazoa > Cnidaria > Anthozoa > Zoantharia > Epizoanthidae > Epizoanthus > Epizoanthus rinbou. The sequence goes on along the minus strand of JANVCH010112845.1, from coordinate 4,402 downwards.
TCACTTGAAAATTAACCTTGAAGCGAAATTACCGTTGTAAAAAAGATTCAATCAATCTCTGTCTTCGTGTCTCTGCTTCGCGTGTCACTCCTTCAAGATATTTTTCTGAACAGATACTAGTGATTGAGGGGCGAGCAGATCCCAATGTCATGGACAATGAAAGCTGCACTCCTCTTCATGTTGCTTCGCAGTTCGGCCGCCTGGAAAACGTCGAGTTACTGGTAAGCAATCGTCTTTGTTTTCACGTTGTAAATTTTAACAACGTTGTGTGCCAAGAATCTCGTATTGATATTCTTATTGTTAGCTCCACTGTCATGGGTGATGCCATTTGGATTGTCATTGCATCCAGTGTTGTTCTTGTTGCAGCTTTTGTACGGCGCCGACCCCAGCAAACGCGATAGCGACGGCTACACAGCCGTCCACCTGGCGGCCAAGGAGGGCCACGCCCATGTACTGAAGAAACTTCTCCATACAGGTTTGTGGTCAGCAAGTTTAATATCCGATTTAAATGTCCGAGCGTTATATATCACTGACGTATTTTTCATGTTTCAGTTCATCAGAAGGGTGCATCGTGCTCGGCGATTCTGAACACGTGTAACAATGACACGAACACAACGTGTCTCCACCTGACCGTCAAGTACGGCAACCTACAGGTACCAGTCGTATATTCTTGGGCACAGGCGCCACCGCAGGAAGAGTAAATAAGAGCAGATGTGAAGGAAAATTAATGACACGAGATAAGAGCAAATGTATGGAGAAATCAAAATTGTTCGAAAAATATTCACTTCAGGCAAAGATGATAATTTTTACGAAATAGAGTATTGCGTTTGTCTTTGTGTTGCTTTGGTTGTGGTTTTAGGGTGATTCGACGCGTTATTTGTTTGCTGGGCAAACGATTTTTAAAAAAATATATCTACGCTTAAGTCTTCTACAAGTATAGATATCTAAATTTTTGCCTTGCGAGCAAATAGTGCTAAAACCACAAACAGTGCAACACGCAAGATAAAGCCAATACTTTATTTTGATAAAATTATCATCTTTGCCTGAAGTGGATTGTTTTTCGAACAATTTTAATTTCTCCATACATTTGCTATCTCGTGTCATGAATCTTCCTCCACATTTGCTCTTATTTACTCTTCCTCTGTAGCACCTGTGTCTTGGGTTGCTCTGATGTCACAGACATATATTTCGTTAACCAGCAGAAACACAATATTTCGGAGTTTGTATAGACTGAAAAATGAACGAATTGGCGAGATACTAAGGGAAAATATATTTATTAGTTGAGATATTGGGCAACAAACAAGAAAGGTTGCAACCTATTCTTGTTTGCATGTGTCGCCATAGCGGTAAGCCGACATGTTGATGTTCAATAGCAATCGAGTTGTAATTCCTATCGTCCAACATGGCCGCAATGCCCTTTGTCAATCGACTGTCTCGGGATTGAGTGAAAACCAGCAATAGGCGTGAGGTAGCCATCTTGGCAATCCACTTTGATATACAGCCAACATGATGGCTAACTAATAGTCGTTGGTAAAACCAACAGATCCCACTAAACTCTCATTTTATGATTATGAAACACAACATTCAATTGGCAAAATCTTGTTGATTTTGTGACATAATACGCTAAACACTCCATTGTCCGTAGGTTTGTACGAAAACAGATCTTCAGAGGATGTAAAAGACTCGACTTCAGAAGATCCATATTTTGAATTTACGTTTTTCTATGACGTCATACGCAGGCTAAGAGTTCCATTATAATCAGATTAACGCGTCTTTGTTTTTCTTTTCAACTTTTGAATATTATTAATATGCCAAATACTCAGATTATCTGTGCTTTGTTGGCCATTACACGTACATCTAGAATGTATAATGATCACATTTAGTTTTATCTTTATGCGAATTGCACTTGCCTACTACGTTTATTCATTTGATGCACTTAACTCGTTATCAGTTGTTCTGGAATTAGCTAAATTAGTTGAATCTTTATCTGCATGATAATCAAATCAAGATAATTTATGTGAATTGCTTCTTAGAAAGTGCCTTGAGTTTAATCTAAGGAACATGACTCTCAGTTATTTGATAGTGTGAATGTTTGCCAAGTTTTCACAATAAATCTGCCAAAACTAATGTTTCGACTTCAAAAGTACGCTCCCTGACGCCCATTACGGTTTCACTGTCTATACTAAATACTAATACTATATTATAGATATATTGTAATATTCTTTTTCTGGTTGCTATCAAGGCTGCCAAGGTGTGTATCGATTATGGAGCGGACACCACTGCACTCCAGGTAAATGTGTCTGCTAAAACCCTGTTAGTACTGAATGATCATCGCAGGCAGCTGTACTGATTTTGTGGTAAATGTAAATGCAAATCACAGCAGCGCCAAGAGGAATAATTTGCTTATCAAAAACGTTTTTCACCCAGTTTTGAAGACCTCTCAAGTCTCAAAAAGAAGCACTAGAATTTTGACCTACTTCAGTGAAATACAGCCAAATATTATCGATGTTAAAACGAAAGCAGAGCATGTACTTTGGAGGTAAAGTGCAAGATGGCGTAGATGGAAGTCGACTACGAATCATCAAACGTGATTCACTACCTAATTTTGTTTAAAGATATTTTAATTTAAAATTATCCTGAAAACTATTTCTGTCCATAATTAAGAAAATACGATAAAGTGTCAAGAATCTCTTTAGTAGCAATAATATCGCTCTTGGCAGAGTAGAAAGCTACACCTGCTTTAAGCGGTAGTATCACATCACAGCGCATGCGCACTTTTAAGTTTAGAAAGTATTATCTCCGTATTGACAAGCGAAATTTAGATTTAATGAAGACTCGGTTTTAATGCTCCGGGACAGCACACCATAGCAACGTTTAGTTGATTATTCCTAATAGGGAGACCTAACCACTGCATTGCACGTGGCAAGCTGCAGTGGCGATGTTGAGATGGTAAAGTTGCTTGTGTCAAACGGAGCCGATATCGATGCTGAGGACTCGGATGGCATGACTCCTATATTGAGGTGATTAATCCCTGGTTTGGTTTTGTAATACCCCAAGTTTCCGCTTATAATCTCTAGGTCAGTAAAGTGGTGGGTTTGTAGCTGGGTGGGGAGGGGGCTTATTAGCGGGATTCTACGGCATGTGATTCATCTCGTACCCAGAGCCCACGTGACCCTTGTGCCGCTCGGCCGTGGTCACGTAGGCTCTGGGTGCAATAATGGGGGTACGATATTATCGTGTAATCTCATGATCATGCGCAGAACGTTCCAGCGACATGGAAGCGAGGGTGAACTTTAAATTTGTACACATGGCCAGTCGCCTTCACAAAGCTACAGGAACGCTTGTTGTGTTGCAAATTTGCTCAATCAAGAAGAGAAAAAGACAGTTACCTTTAGCTTTGTTGATATCAGATGCAAGGACACGTGAAGTTCGCAGTCGAACGACTACTTCTATCGCGCGAACAATTCAACAGCGAGCACTACAGAGTTCAGTACTAACCACTACAACTCTGACTCCAACTGATCTTCAATCTGCTGAGTGGCCCAATATTGCTGTCTGAGACCTTTTCGTCTTTTGACAGTTACGTGATTCAGAATATTTCCAGAAGTAATTACATCAATCATATCATCTTCTGATTGGCTACTTGAAACTATGATAGACGCCAGGGTAGCCCTGTCAGGCAGCTACAGAGCTAGCCTGCTATCAATAGGGGCCCTGAGTATACCTAAGAATGCAGCTATGCAAGAACCAACTACATGAATTGCCTCCGCTACACAATACGGAGATAAGATTTTAATCTTCGAGTGTTGGTAATATCAATTATAATGTATAATAATAAGTCATAAGTGAAATGAGATGTTTGGCGCCGGCGTAGAGTGCCACGGCGAAAACATTGTTATCAAACGCATGTGTTTCGATATGTTATCTAAACGCGTGTGTATTATCACTTTTCGTCCGTGCGTATATCCTGGTAATTTATGGCTCAGTGAATAATAAAACCGGTTATCAATACTTAACACTCTCAATCGACAGGGCGTCATTGGGAGGCCATGTTAATGTGATCGAGTACCTTTTGGATGAGGTGAGAAATGTCTTTCGGTTTGGGAGACAGGGAAACGGTTAAAAACACTTCTATATTGGTTACGACAGCAACAGAAACAAAACACAGGCAGCAAAATAACAAATCAGTTCAAGAAAAGTGGACAAGAAAATCCGCCACTACCACAACCACAACCACAACCACAATCATATTTATGATAATATTAGCAATCTACCTGTAATTCAGGCCATCCTGAAAGGGGTAGGAATAAAACACATCATCAACAACAACCACAACCACAACCACAACCACAACCACAACCACAACCACAACCACAACCACAACCACAACCACAACCACAAC
>JANVCH010112734.1:0-13724 GCA_025505405.1 Epizoanthus rinbou | reverse complement strand
GAAGGAAAATACAAGTAAAATACACATGCTTTTGACTCTCACGGTTGAATTTACAAAGTTTTGCGCGAGTGAGACAATGAAATGATAAATTTTTAGAAAATTCTTATAATAATGGCGTTTTTTAAAGTTTTTTTGGCATATTGTGCGGTATTTTCACTGATTGTGTGATCGGTGCGGCCAGAGGTCAATTGTGCGAAATCGCACCAGCGCACCCTGTCAGAATCCCTGAATAAAGTCAAGTAAATTAAGCAATTTAATATATTCACAGAAATGTTACATTTCTTCCATACATTTCTTTGTATGTTCACGTATGTGTCAAATCCAAGATGACAGTGGGAACTATAAAATGGCATATTATCACAACACAAAATTGGATACAGGGTTCGTCTAGTCAGCGTAGAATGGAAACAGCAACTGGATTGAACTATGTGCAGACTCTCAAGTTTTACCAACATATTCTAATGAGATCTGTATGTTAATCAGCTGCTGCACAGAGTTTCCCATACATTTACAAGTACATGATATTGCTCGCTAACCACAGTAGCCACAGAAATCGTAATTCCTGAAAGAAATGGTTGCAGTGGTTATACTGTACGGGTCAAATGTCAAAGGAAGAATGGTGCTCAACCAAGCAGCTTCCAAACTCTTGACCACTAAGCTTCCAGTGTCTTCAAGGTGGTACATGAATACAATGTATATATAGTATGCAGGAAGCAATGGTGCATGCTGATTGCATGCTGATTGCATGCTGATTGCATGCTGATTGCATGAGATAATAATGTAATAGATGTATCACCTGTATGTCTCTGCTTTATGGTCACTTTTTGTTTGATTTCACGGATTCACTGCTTAGATGATGATCAAATGTAACCATATAAACTGACATTGAAAGTATGAACCATGCCAAACGTGTAAGCTTCACACTGTATTTCCAGAAACACACTCATGTCATCTGTGCTAAACGAGAATTATCTAACTATTGCAACGGCCATGACTACGTCTACGATTTGTTTTACTAGTTGCTTTATATAGGATTATAGGGTTATACTTTAATAATGGTGCACTTCTAAAAAAAGCATTGTATGCTATACTAGGGTTCGTACGCCTCCTGGAATATCCTTGATTGTTTTCCCTTCCAGGAAATTCCTGGAATATCCAGAATTCTATGCTGACTCATGGAGAACTTCAGGAAATTCAAGTAAATCCAGAGTGCCTGCAAATGTTTTACTTTAATTTTCTTGTTTCAAAAAGAAAATTACTAGGAAATTTGTTTTTTGTACCTACTTTTGACTTCAAAATACACCCAGAAAAGTCCTAGTAAATGGAAAAAATCCAATTTGGAAAGCTTTGAAAGTGTGTACCAACCATCTCTATCAAGTATTGCTAACAGTACTCAAGGCTGACAGGTTAAACTGAAATTAGTTATTGTATATGGATGGACATGTACGAGTGAATGACTGTCTTTCGACATACTGAACATTTTTGTGGTAAAAGTTATTTGGCAGTATGTCATTTACCATGGCAACTGCTACAGTAGTAGTAGAACAAGAGAGTGGAACACTATTGCGATTTTACCAGTGCCATATCATGTTTCGCAAGCACCCTCGTGTTTTGAGGTTCCTCTCATTGCATCAGCTTCTTTCAAGCTTGGTGTGCTCTACAATTCTTAATTTGTCTGTCCCACCGATGTAAGTCTTTACAAATCCTACATGTGCGAGTCAAGAATGAGTGGATTTCTTATCGTTTCTAGAAGTGCCTGGAATCATTGAACAAAAATACCTGGAGCTAGACGTGGAACCAAGAGTGTGGACATTGCATTACACACAAGATAATGGAGATGCTTCTCATCTCTACAAAACCAAGAATATATTCAAGCTTGAATTGCAAGTAGAAAATGCAAGGAATCAGTACCAAGTACATGACATTCCTCATGAAATACAATCTTCATGGTTCAAGATATTTCAATATCTTTTATTTACTAGATTTTCTGTCATTTGTTTTGATATTATGGTACTGTTTATCTTGCACGTTGTAGATCTTTTAAGATCATCTTAAAAGATGATAGCATCTAACTTCAAATATGTTTTGCAGTTAACAAAATTGTAGCTGTTTAGTATAGAATGTAATATCTCGCTCATATGGACATCCGAGGAAGTAGAAAGAATTTCCTAAAGCAAGAATGAGAAAAGTGTTACGAATTATTTTAAACACAACGAACAAGACGAGTCATTTGATTTCGAAAGATATCTCTACTTCATATAATTTACTGAAGAATGAATACTGCATGTGTAGGATAGGCGTTTTCTGCAAACTGGTAGAACAGCAAATTATCTTGTGAATAAGGCACTCAGCTGATGATCCTGCCGACAACCGAAGTCTTCAGTGGTGGAAAAGCTATTGAATTTACTAAACGCAAATGCAAGACATTTAACAGTTGATTACACTGTTAACATGGAATCACAGTTTACCTTTTCAAGTGAACCACCGACTAGTTAACGTGATGTCTGATCCAGCTTCAAGTTGTTGACCAAGTTGAATGCATCAAGATATTGTTTGTCAACCAATCCTAGTGGTAGACTCCACGTTGCACGAGCTGCTGTTAAACAACCAATCAGAGTCAACACATTAGAATCGTCCTTTATTCCAAAGATTGATCATAATAATAATAATAATAATGAATCTATTCATGTGTCAATGTGTTTAGCTTTGGAAAAACTAATTGGGGACATAGCTATGTAATTATAAAATGGAATATTTAAGATGGAGTATTTACATTAGATGTTTACATGTATTTTCAATCTGAAATAGTTGAGGAGATCTCATCCTTCCAATATAGTTTTATTCCCATTTTGGCTTCCTAGGATCAGCATTGCTATGGACATACTCAAATATAACATTTCCCAGAGATGTTTTCTGTAATTGTTATTAATAATAAGAAAGCACATTTGTAACGTCCAGTTACACTAATCGACCACCATTCAAATGCCCCAAGTCAACATTCCGGTGGCCATTGGTTGACGGCCGTTTGTCATATACTGGTCGTTGGTTGTGTTAAGGTCACCAAAATCAAAAACCAATAGTAATTTACTCTGATGAACTTTGATGGATGACGATGATAGGATATTGCAATGAATTACAGCAGAGTCATGAAAGAAACAAGTCTCACAAGTCTTCTTCTTCTTCTTCTTCTTCCATGTAACTCATCTCCCTCTGGGTGAGGATTCTTATGAGTGTGTGCAGGTGCATGGTTTTAAAATTCAATAAGTTAGGTGCTTGTGCGGTGCAGTGATCTTAATACTAATAAATTATAAATTAAAAAGTCTCCTTTTCGTGTCCATGACTTCCATTCTCAAGACGTGACCATAGGAAGTGCGTAGTTCGTGCCAAAAACTAAATATAACTGCATGCATCTGTGTTCATTTTCGAACTTGTTTGAAAGTACATGTAGCTTTTTCCAGGGTCTCGAGACGGGTTAGAATAAAGAAAGATGCAGTCGATTACTTTAGTAATCAGAATTGTTGTAGCCGAATATGAGTAAAAATGTGAATCATACCACTTTGTATAAAGTTATATTTTCACTGCGGTCATCATTCTTTCGCCACAAGAATCATAACGAAACATGTTAACCATGGAAACTTTGTTTTTATCATGACATTTGCGCTTTATTTGTTTTTACTTTGGGTACAACTAAGCAAAGAAACGGAAGATTACATCAATGATGAAGAACAGCTTAGCAAACATTCTAATGAAGATTGATTTACGATCTTGAGCAGATGCTATGACAGTAAATAACACTTATGTTAGCCTTGACGTGATCTTCACGACTAAACAAATAGATATTTACTGCACAGACGCGATCAGATAAAATTATTAGACAGTGAAATAATGGATACGTTGTGGTTCTGGTTGTAGTAGTACAAAATGGCAAACATTTATTCGATTACCAGATCTTTACGACTTCGTGGACAAGCTAAAGTTATATTGAACAAACGTGACCGAATTTAGGAGTTTCGTTAATCTCAACACGTGTGCAACTGCTCCGTCGTTATGCTTGAGGATAGGCTGGGATGCAGTCCTAAAAATAACTTTTTACTTTCAGGTGGTAGTCGTCATAACTGCTGGATATGTTCCAAAAGCCCCAGGAAAGACGCTGGCGGTGCTGATGATAAGCCATTTAAATGTCCAGTGTGCAATAAGGGATTTCCAGTTGCTGCTCACTTAACAAGGCATCAACGAACTCACACTGGTGAAAAACCACACAAGTGTCAGCATTGTGGAAAAAGGTTTGCCCTGGCTCAGAATCTTAAACTGCATCAGCGTGTTCACACAGGAGAAAAGCCATACTCTTGTACATTTTGTGATAAAAAATTTCCAGGACACTCGGACCTTGCTCGGCACTTGCGTACACACACTGGTGAGAGACCATACAGCTGTGATCACTGTGACCAGTCCTTTGTATCAGCATCGAGTCTTCGCAGGCACCATCTTGTTCATACTGGTGAAAAGCCTCACTTCTGCCCCCACTGCCCCAAGAATTTTAGACGGAAGTGGCACTTGGTACTGCATATACGTGCACATACCGGAGAACGGCCCCATGCTTGCCATCTGTGTGATAAATCATTTCGTGATACTAGCACTCTTAACAAGCACCTCCGTGATCACTTGTCAGGAAAATTGGAGGAAAGACAGCGTGTTAGGGAACAGCAAGCTGCAGCACGCGCTGAAAGAAATAGTGTACGATCAGGAAAGAAAAGAAAACGCAGTAAGAATAACACTACTGAAACTTTGTCAACGACAGAAGCCACACTACCAGATGTTAGTCAGAGAAATGCTAATGGTGAAGCTATTGAGACACCACCATCCCTTGGCAATGCAGATGTGTCACACATTGGGGCCACTGAAAAGAGTATGAAACATCCAAGAAAGAAACGAAAGCAACAACCAGGGAAAACAACTGATGAGAGAGCACTTAAAAAGAAAGCTGTCAAGAAACGTCAGAGTGGTCAGGTGAAGACAAAGAAGGCAGCAAAACATTCCACAGAAAGTGCAAGTGGACATAGTGAGCTCCCAGCAGGACTTGAAGGTGCTAAACAAGATGGATTGACTGAGCAACAACCTGGTGTTCCTAGTACTAATCGGGGAATTATTAGCTATCTTAATGTTACATCCCAGGGAGAAAAATTGCAAGCCCTTGCTGATGCTGCAACTATTCATGCAACTGCCCTTTACAATACTGACTCTGTGAATGAACAACCAACTACAAGTACTGACGTAACAGACAGGCAACCTGCTTTGTACACACGTGATGGAAACAATGTGGGTGCCATTTCCACAGAACCAGTGGAACCAGTTACTGACGTCTGATGTGCTGTCACATATTGACTCTAATGTTGATAGGTTACCTTCCTACAAACAGCACAGCATTACTAGTGTTGCATCATAAACTTTACAGCTGCATGCATATAGTGCAAGCACAATATGCACTTGTAATCCGATGTTGTATGTCAGTTGATGCTCAGATGAATTTACTGTAAATATGTGTCTGATGAACACATGATGTCCATTTTGTGTAATCTAGATACATGCTGGTGAACAATCTGTAAGATCAGTGGGAAAGTTGTGAATGTTTGTGTTAGAAGAAATATTTACTTATATTTTAAAGTACCAGTCACGCAGGTAGTATTTGAAAATGGTAAGCGTTGTATAAGTTTTATCAGTGGTAAAAAGTGGTGATTACTTTTCATTTTCCCAAACCTAAACTTATGATCATCGTATATAAATATCAGGAGTTTTACATAAGAAATAGAACATAGTGGTATTATATTTGGACTGTCGTTGGCAGAAACAAGGTCGAGACTGCATCAACAGAAACTATAATGAAAAAGTGCTAAGGTTTTCGTAAGAAATTTACAAATGTAGCAACGAAACTAAACAGACCAAAATTAGTTTTACTGAGTTTTGCTTATTAATGACATGATGGGTATGACAGTGTCTTATTTCTGGTAATTACGAAATTGTACTGTATATGTAGTGTTATAGACGTATATAAGTGTTCTTATTCGTGAACCTGACACTCAAGGGCCGAGATATTTGAGAGCTGATACACCTGTGCTTCCAGTGCATGTATAGTAATAGTAGGCCAGTGGTTTTAATGTACCAATAAACGACAAAACAAAGTTTTGCTTTTTCTGCAGTTTTTGATTAATCAATGACTGACGGGGCTAAAGAGACCAGAAAGATATGTGTTTGAAGCATTTGTATTTGGAGTTCCAGTTGACTTTGAATGCGTTTTATGAAATATCTGTATCCATTTGGCCTTGAGTCCCGTCCACACGTGTACGTTTACATTCGTAAACACATACATTTTTGCGCGTTTAGTCCTCCCGCCCACACGAGTAAACGATGAAAACGATCATTGTAAACGTATATTTTCGAAAACGCTCTCCAAAGTGGTTATTTTCGTAAACGCATCGTTTCGTAAACGCTGTGTTATCGTGTGGACACTCGTAAACGCTGACGTCACATTGTCGGATCCAGTCCAAGTTTATTGGCTCGTGTAGATCATGAAAAAAAGCTGAGATGTGACAAGTTGTCCTTTACAAGTCAGTTCCTTCTTCAAAAGCTACCATCCCAGCTTTTGAACAAGGAGACATCTCAAGGAAAAACTTGTCAAGTGCAAAATTTACTCGTGTTTTCAACAAATTTGTCAAGCAAGACTTATCAGTTATCCGTATACACAACCAAATAAACTTGTCGTGGAAAATATTGGCTAGTGTAAATGGACAAGTTGTTTTTCAGTACGGAGGAAGGATGCTCGGCACTGACATATCAAGCGTTGCATTTTAATTCTAGATTAGTTTCGCTTATGAGCGCTGATAAGACAATGATCAATAAATATTGTTTTTTCTCGAGTTCGTTTTCTTCTCATGTTTTTATGTATTAGTCACAGATCAATAAATATTGATTTCCCTTAAGTTTATATTACGGCGTGTTATATTTCTCTGAGTCAGCCGTAAGTTGGGCAACAAGCAGGCAGCCATATTTCTTAACTTGGCGTTGCCATAGTAATTAGTGGAGTTATGAGACATCTAACCATGTGTTTGATATTGTAGGAAATAACTTCATTTGTGTTTTTTTTTCTTTTTTGTTTGCATTGCTTGCTTTTGCAGTGCAGAGAACGTCGTCCACTATTACCCGTATTACCCAGAAAAACGAGGATCCGTAAATTACCGTACGGACCGAGCAAACGAGGCTAATAAGATATTTGTTATATGGCCTTGTTGATCATTTGGAGCAAGTGAGGGCTTATGAAAACTTGAACGGGTAAACAAATTACCGCTCGAGAGCGAGAGCTCCGTATGCAACTTACGGTCCTGAAATTGACCAATCACAGCGCGCGAAATTAATCAGCCATATAAAAATGGCAGTTATAAATGATTAAGGAGAGAGTAACGCAGGTCATCATTTTAAGAACTCTACTTCATTATCCAAGTATTTCTCGAGTTCTTCGTTTTGAAGTTCTTGACAAGAACTAGATGCCACTCTCATGTGTCTGGGTTTATTTTCTAACTCGTTTGGAAGTAGTTATACCTTTCTGGAGTTACACAAGACATTCCATTCCATTTGCCAATCAATACTATTTTAGAAGAATGAGATACGTCACTACTGTCAATTATACTGTCAATCATATCGTGTTGCAATTGAATGTTCCACAACTGGCCACAATCCTTCACTTTAACAGTCGAATAAGAAAATATATCATTCGTTGAAATTTTGCTTTCAGTATGTCCCTACTACTAAGTAAACAACAAAGAGGAGAAGTTGACTTTCTACTAATTAGCCTCCCAGTCAATGATCGGATACTTCAGACACAAATCTCTATGTTCTAATTGACAAGTTTGTTGATGAACTCTACGTTAGCAAGGATTTGTTTAGGGTGCAAGCCTCCATACCTGGTTCTTCTTGTTGATTTTGTTATAACCAAATATTCAAAATTCTGCAGCAGGTCGCAGTGGATAACCTCCAACATCAAGAATAGCTCAAAGGATCAGGCACAAGCGAAGTAGTTCTCTAAAGCCTGCTTCATACTAGCGACGAAAACGGAGACGGAAGCGGAGACAGAGGCCTAAGGACTTATGTCCAAGTGTGAACCAAGACGCCGTTTGTGCTTCCGTCTCCGTTTTCCTGATTCACACTATAGAACGGAAGACTTGTTCCATCTCTGCTTCGTTCTCCGCTTCTGCTTCCGTCACTAATGTGACCCGGGCTTAATTGTAAATAAACACAATGTAGAAAGAGCATATTAACCATGGCAGTTCTTAGTGTTACCACTGCTAAATGCGGCTATACTTACTGCCAACTAAAGTAGTTCTGTATTATACATTTGCTTCTAACAATGGTAGTACCAACGGTTTAATGATAAACATTATATTGCTCTAACTGAATCCAGTCTAGATGACTGGTCTTGATTTTCTATCACAACCACTGATACTTCTCAAATGGGTCCCTTTTTGCTTTGGAGTATGGCAACAGCCTCATGCAGATGCAGTCCTAAAGATAACTTTCTTTTTGCAGGTGGTAGTCGTGATAACTGCTGGGTATGTACCAGAAGTCCAAGGAAAGCTGCGGATGCTGATAAAGACAAGCCATTTAAATGTAACATTTGCAATAGGGGATTTCCAGTCGCTGCTCACTTGGCAAGGCATCAACGAACTCATACTGGTGAGAAACCACACGAATGTCAGCAATGTGGGAAACGATTTGCGCTGGCTCAGAATCTTAAACTGCACATGCGTGTTCACACAGGGGAAAAGCCCTATTCCTGCACATTTTGTGACAAAAAATATCCTGGCCAATCAGACCTAGCAAGGCACCTGCGCACACACACTGGTGAGAGACCATACAGCTGCGATCACTGTGATAAGTCTTTTACAAATGCGTCGAGCCTCCGCAAACACCATCTTGTTCATACTGGTGAAAAACCACATGTCTGTCCACACTGCCCCATGTCATTTCGAAGAAAGTGGCACCTGGTACTTCATATACGTTTACACACAGGAGAACGCCCCCATGCTTGCCATCTGTGTGATAAAACATATCGTGACACCAGCAGTCTTAACAAGCACCTACGTGACCACTTGTCTGGGAAACTAGAGGAAAGACAACGTGTCAAGGAACAGCGAGAAGCAGTAAGAGCTGCACGAATAATTGCACGATCAGCTGCTAAAGGATCAGCAATGAAAAGAAAACTGAAAGCAAGAAATAGGAATAAAGTCACTGAAATAGCTTCAGCAACTCAACCCGAAGAGCGAAACGCTGATGACAATGTTATTGAGAAACCATCCATGGAAAATGCACACGTGTCTGACAAAATCACTGCAAAGAGTAAGAAATCTCCAAGAAAAAAGCGAAAAGAACTACCTTCAGGAAAAACGAATGATGAGAACGTGCATAAAAAGAAACCTAAGAAGAAAAAAGCTAAGAAGAATGGTGCAAGTGAACATGGTGATATTTCTCCTCCCGCTGCAACCCCTGCACAGTTTGGGGGAGCTGAACAAGATGCAACTGAAATGTATACGGTACAGCTACCTGGTGTTCCAGTTATGATTACGAATAGCAATGATGTTAACGCTGCATCTCAAGGAGAAAAACTGCAGGCCCTTGCTGATGCTGCTGCAACTATTCATGCACTTAACAATGAGCAACCAGCATTGAACAGTGGAGTGGCAAACCAGCAAAGTGCTTTGTGCATGCCCGCTGGGGATATCGCTAGTGCTGTTTCCACAGAACAAGCGCCAATTGCTGATGCTTCGTGTACTGATGACTGAGATACACACGTTTGTGGACGTAGTGAGGGCGAATACCTCCCCCAAGGGGGAATACAACATTGCCAATGTTGTATCATTAACTTTACACAGATCTTGAGATAGTGATTCATGAGATGGAGGACCCTACAGTTGCCATTTAGATGGCAAATTCCTTCCCAGGGAATGTATCATTACCAGTGTTGTGTTAGTAATGTTTTGTACTGATTTTTGACATTTTGATGCCCGAGATCCTACATGTAGTTAGAGCGGTCATATTGATGGCGGGAACCTCTCCGGTGGGAGTGTATCATTACCAATGTTACATCATTAACTTTTGGTAAATCTTTGAATTGTTATGAACCAGGCGGTGGCATGGAGAAATTGCATGTAATTTAACAGCTTGCAAAGAACCTTTCGAACGTTCTTTACATTGCTGTATATTGTATTAAAGCTCGTCTCTTTAGATTGGAGAGCATATATGCCTGCTAGGCCTTGGGTGTGAAAAGTACACGAAATTCAAACAATATAACGAGCTTCCTAGAGTGTTGAATGACCAGAAGTAATGACTACACTAACATGAGAAATATTTATATCAGTGATCCTTTTGAGTGAGTAAATAAGTCGTAGTAGGACTCACTCTGCTCCAGAAAGCTAGCTGAAATATCAACACAAACGTAGCTGCCCAAATTGCAAAGCACACAACCAACTTTACACTTCCTAAGAATTTATTCTCCATACCTCGTTGTTGCCGCAGTTGAGTCCAGAAAGAATCCAAAACATAACAACTGAAATACCTTTGACAATCAAATACTTTCTGCCATCCCAACAACACGTGTGAGACTCGATTCAGATTCTCGATCGAATGGTGTTATCGATACCATTGAATGACGAGGAAGTGGTGTGACACTGGAATACAATGGACACGTGCACCAAAGTATTTCTTGTGTATTGCCATTACTCTAAAGTGTATTTGGCTAACAAATACCGGTTCTCCTTTCGTGATTTACTGGACGAAAATTGACCAACCGATGGAATTGCAAAGTAAAGGTGCAAGACAACATACGGCATCGATTGACACTCGAGCTATAATATAGTGATTCGAGGGTAATGTCACAATAAGGATTACCGTATAAGGCAAGGCTTTGCGATTAGGATCAGGGTTACTGCTGCCTAAAACTGAACACTGCCGATGAATGGGGAAACGTTCATACATCTGATTCAAATGTAAGCAGGTTTCTCCCATGTCATGGTTGTACATAATTCTCCTCAGGTCTTGTGGCTAGAGAAACTGAGTTAATGTCAGGAAAAGTATTCAAATTTGGATTCCATGTGATCAACTCTCCAATTGGAGCTGCCACTGCCTTTAGTTGCTGGTGTACGAGTGTAACAGGATCTTGTTAAAAGGTTCAGAAGAGTCATAGAAATAAAGTTTTAAAGTTGTTCCACCTCTTTTCATTAGTCTTAGTCTGTGTCCACTTTCCATTCTTATTTTGTTTTATTCTTATTTTGCGTTTCCACTACTTGGTTTTGCATTGTTGGCCATGTCTACCATTATACCTGGAATAACCGAATAGATTATTGGGAAATGCAATGATTAAACAGGGAATCGTATAGGTTGTCATTTTAAGTACTTTATCTCCCTTTCCAGAAGTTCTTCGTTTAAGTTCTGTTCCCCAGCATTTCACGTGACGAAAATCTTAACGTATAATTGGCTGTTGAAATCGCGATCGCCCATGGACAATCTTGTGTCTTTTTTCGAACTGGAAACAAAGATGGCGTCTGCTCAGAAAGGAACAACAGAGTTCAAAAGACGTTTACTAAGGTTCTGGTTCATTAAATTTCAAGGTCAGTTAATAATAAAATGATCACTTCGAGTTGTAAAATGTTTTAGTTTCAAAAACAGCTTGAACGCATGCAAAGTTCGTTTTGGTTCAATAATTTAAAAAATGAGTATTAAGACTCAGCTCATGCAGTGAACCACTGAATTCGAAATAATTTCCAACTTACTTGTTGTGAAAGCGCCCGGTTCAGGCAACAGCAACTGAGCAACTCAGGATCGGCAGTCTCGGCATGAAGCGACTCGTCGAATGCCAGGTGCTGACAACCTAATTTTATTCCCTAAAGAACCTATTGCCGCAGAAAAGCAGTATTATAATTTATTTGGAAGTGATGAAATCTGTGAACAACTTCGGAAGCAAATTTTCACAGAAACAATGCGACTGATTACGCAAGTTAATATGCGTCGCTTTGAAGAATTAAGCGCCCCCCTGTTCCATGCAATTCCAAAAAGGCACAGTAGGCCCCAGTCTTAACCGCGCCTATGGCGATGGCAGGGACACGTGATATTGCTGGGGAACAGTCAATTAGGAAATATGTCGTTTCTGGCAAGAATTACATACAAGCAACTAGTATGTATCTACGGTTTTTTGACACACATTTGTAAATAGTTATTCTTCTCAATGGCTGCCAAGATTACTGCTCGAGAACAATGCTTGATTACAGTAATGTCACCTTCAGTTCATCGTACAATAACTCGGGTATTGTGTTGTAATTAACCTTTAATCACCACTGACCACAGTCCTTCACTTCAACAAGTCAAGAGGAAAATGTCTTTGTCATGGAAATTCTGTTGTTCAGTATGGCCACAACTAAGAGGATGTTTGCATGAGACCGGGATGAACTCGGTATGAGACGAACTCAGTTCGGTGTCCATAAAAATCCTTGTATCAGATTCGGGAAAACACCTCAGACCGGGACGAGTCATTTTGGGTGCCGAACCGGGATGAAAATCTCAGACTGGTCTGACTTCAGTCCTGTTCGGCGGGCTCTCCCATGTAAACGAAAACAAAAATTCAGACCGGTCTGATTTGCTTTGTTTTGAGCATGCTAATCGCTATTATCATATGAAAATCCATAAGATACCGAGTCATATCTTTGTACATAGAAAATATCGTTGGTTATCTTATGCAAAGTCAGCTGAATTTTTGTTCGCTGTTTAATTTCTGTTTACTTTTTGTTCGCTGTTTAATTTCTGTTTAATTTCTGTTTGAAGATTAATTAAAAGATAAAAGACGTATCTTCGCACAGCCATGTAAGATCCTCTATATAATATTGTTTTCGTCCCTATTTTTTTTACAAGCACTTCGTCCCGGTCTCGTGTAAACACCTTCTAAGTCAATAACAAAGATGTGTGTCTTAATTATGTTTAGTAATGAGGCTCGCGGTCGATAATTGGATGCATGAGATACGAACTGAAAATATTTGTTACCAATATCACGTCGGCAAAGATTGACGTATAGAGCCAGCTTCATGATGATTTATTATGACCACACCTAAACAGAAAATACAGGTTCTGCAGTAGACGACAATTGAGCAACGCTGAAATCAATGACAGTTTAATAATCCCACTAATCGCTAGCAACTGAGTTCGTTTCACGTAAATAAATGCAAAATTATAGAGATAAAAGATAAAAAGATATATCTTCGCAGAAATATAATAGATTTTAAATTTTAACCATCTTTTACAATTTTTAACTACCATTTTTGGTTGCAGGGCCCTACTGAGAATCGCGTTGGCGAGTAGGCCCCCTGGATAACTATTATTATTATTAAAGCATATTACCCGTATCAGTGTTTATCGGAATCACTGTTAAGTACAAATGTTGTTCACTGCCAACTACAATTTGTTCTCATTCCAGTTCACTCTAGGTTCATTAATCCCACAATTTGTTCAATTAATGAGACAAAATATGACCGAGATATTACATTACCAGTGAACTGGAACGAGAACAAAGGTAGCGTATTATAAAAATGTTTGCTGCAGCCTCGAACTGACTTATTTTCGTATTGTATTGTATTGTATTGTATTGTATTGTATTGTATTGTATTGTATTGTATTGTATTGTATTGTATTGTATT
>JANVCH010112623.1:0-13725 GCA_025505405.1 Epizoanthus rinbou | reverse complement strand
GTGAAATGACCCTGGGAACGAGGTTGCTTGCGCACTTGCTTGTGGGATGCTATATGACGTCATACATGTTCTTCTATGTACTAAAGGTTTTCAGTAACTGTGCTCACATGGTCGATGGTTCCCCCTGAAATGTTCTATAATTGATCCAGAATTTAATGGAGCCGAAACCAATTGCAGAATTGCGCACATTTTAGGTTCAGCGAGATGTAGTTGTCTCGCTGCTCATGCGTACCAACGTTGTCTGTGTTGGCGCAGTCGGTATGGCATAGGTGCCTTCGGATGCCTTCTACGAGGAGGCAAGACGATGGTTCGAACCTCGGTGGGGACATTTTTTTCACGTTTTTTTTTTCTTTTTCTTTTTAGTCGTGCCGAAGGCGACGACTTTTAAAATGGGCTCTGGTTCTTTTTTTTTTAATTTTTAAATGTTTTTTGAGGTCGCGTTTAGTTTGTATGTTTAATACCACCTATCAGTGAATCGCTAGGCCAACATTTCATTTTCTGTCTGCTGTGAATACGAACGCGTACTGATATGATATGGTGACCATTTCAGTTTGTTTTCTTTCAGTCGTTTGACAAAAATCATTTAATTTTTAAAAATGTTATTCGTGCCACTAGTCAACAAGATTTTCTATCATTGCATTATTTTAATCTTTTTTAAAAATAAAATTGTAATTCACATATTTCCGCATTGTACTCACAATCCGTTTTGAAATAAATTGAATTTCCTTTTTCACTTACCAATAAATGCGGTTAATATACCCGAATATACTATAGGGCTCCAGCCCTTGTAATTCTTAAACTCGGTTAGGTTGGAATTATTTTTAAAAATCTAAAAAAATCTAATAACATGACAACAGTGTCGGACATATTAAATAAACTGAACCCCAAACCTCTAAATATTTTCTAGTGGATTTGCTGCTGCAAAGTTCAAATGTTTAGTATTGTTGCCTCCTTTACTAAGTATTTTAAAATGTCGTTTCACATTTGTCGACTTTTTGGATCAAAGTTCCGTTCAGGAATATAGAACTTACGATCCATAGCTAGCTTTTATAAAGGCCTATAAATAGTGCGAGGAAATTGGAGCTTTATAAAGTTTACAAACCATATATCAGCCGAATGTTTATCTACAGTCAAAGATGTCAAACGACTCAAACCGTAGACACTGTACGCAGAGGTATTTTGAAAATGTCGCTGTTTTCCTGTCGGTTAATAAATAAGTTCTTTCCTATTCATCCATCATCTTGATCTTCTAATTGTTTGAAACAAATAAAAAATGAACTGAAGCAGCCGGCTGGCAAGCGAACTCACGTATCTGCACAAATTTTGTCACTGATGGATGATGATCAATCGATTTGTTCGGTTCCCACACTCGACCCATACCAAAGTCATGGTAAATTAATCAATACCTGGAGACGCCTTTCCGGCCCGGCGGCAGATAAATGACA
This sequence comes from Epizoanthus rinbou, assembly GCA_025505405.1. Lineage (NCBI taxonomy): Eukaryota > Metazoa > Cnidaria > Anthozoa > Zoantharia > Epizoanthidae > Epizoanthus > Epizoanthus rinbou. The sequence continues at coordinate 12,280 of JANVCH010112623.1, read as the reverse complement.
CGGATTTACGGATTTGAAGGATTTCAGTAATAGCTCACTTTAGCCGACACGAGGGTGCGTACATGAGTGTGAAACGCTTCCCTCTTTACTTTGAAGGTGTTTTTGGTAATCACATCAATAAGCTGGTTCACTCTTCAGTTGAAGTTGCATTTTAGAGTAATCTTGAAGTCGTTTGAGTGCCAAAACAACAGAGCGAGTCTGCTAGCCATGTACATGATGTTCATGAAGGTTACTCGTATTATCCTGTTCTGTGCTCTCAGCCTGCACCAAGCAAAAGCCAGCAGTCATTCTCATGGTAAGCCGAGCTAAAGTTTATATTTCATGAACATTTGCACGAAATTTATGTAATTGTTTTTAAAAGCGGTTGATAGGCAGATATAACATTCTCTGCATACGACACAGTAGTGGAATATAAGTTATAACATTTCAGTATGAGTATGGGCCTCTTTATTTTAAACCTAATATATTTTGAAAGCACTCTGCAGATTGTTTTTGATATGGCTTTATACTGAGTTTCTGCGGCGGAAGGATAAAGCATAAGTTTTCCCCACACTAGACTTATCAACAGAGTGTAGAATCCGCATTATAAAAACAAATAACTTAGCTTGAAGCTGAGTCTAGTAAGGCGAATCATTGCTTATATATTCCTTTTTGCAATTTTATAATTAAATTAGATACTTGGACTGGGTCTTGTCAAAATCAAGATGTGAATTTGAGAAACTGTTTATGAATCATGAACAAATGGAGCGATATAATAAGTCTCGGTGCTGTAGAAAATGCTGCTTGTCAGTGCCTTTTCAGTAATACGCAGTTTACAGTACTGTATGAGACACACATTACACAGAAAGTAAAATAATAGAAATACTAAGGTCGGTGAGATGGAAAAATTATGTCAGTTTCCTTTCCTTGCCTGTGCTACCGCGCGAGTATAGTAATTAGTAACAGTATAGAGGTCCCTGGCCCTAGTGAATTCCCGTCGAATTCCAGCCTGGTCAGATTTATAAATTTATGTGCTGATGTTTTAAAAAAGCAACATAGTCATTCCTATGGCACGTTCAGTGTACATAAGAATTAACTACAGTCTCAACACGAATATTCTCGAGTTTTGCAAGTTTTAATATGATCTTGTAGTTGTATTCAGCCAGGAAGAAATTCAACAAGACACAAGTTTATACTCACGCTGTTTGAAAACTGCGAACGCTTTATATAATAAATCGATTAATTAATGGCAGACAATTGTTTTCACTGTTATGGCACATAATTTTGATAAGGTCACAAACGTTTTATTAGAGGTCGCTTTCACAAAATGTAAATTTAACATTATTGATTATAGTTTATACGCGTGGCAGCTGTCCAATATGAAAGCGTCATCTGTCACTGGTGGAATGTAGGACTATGTGGTCCTATCTATGCTTAAGTGGTCCTCTTTATGGCAATGTAGGTATCCTGTGAGAAATTTTAATTTAAAAATTCTTCTTTTGTCTCATTATTTTGATTATTCAAGTCACATGCACATGGCAGAAAAAAGAGACAAATAAGACGACAAAATAAAGAAGACAATTACGAGTTAATTTGTTGTCAATTTATATGGTGCCTACGTTATTGTTTGTCCAATACAGTAGGCGATATAACTATAAGATAGACAATATTCATTAATATACATGGGATTATACAATGTGCCCTACTGGCTATCACCATAATGGCTTTATGGCAACTGTGGACCCACTATGTACGGCTACACATTGTAGGATTGCATTGTGGAGTCACCAAAGTGCTCAAACTGCGAGCAGTGAGCAATGCATAGCGCAAACAGTGAACGTAAAATAATAATTATTATTATAATCGCCAACGCGATTTTCAGTATTTTAGTTAATGAGCGATTTATTTTATTGTAGGTCAACCAGGTGAACTATACGCAGGTAAGCAAATCGTGATGTTATTTATAAAGTGGCTGCATGAAATGTAAGATGATCGTGTATATTATCTATTTTAGATGCTCGTCTGACAGTGGGAGACACCAAAGCAATGAGCACATCTGTCAGGGAGCGCTTGAGGGGACTTGACTTTAAGGAATATGGTTACATTTTGTTCGCTAATAAGCTGGCTTCCGAGTATCGAAGCAGTCCACGGCTTGCGTTTCTAGAGAACATACCATTTGTAGCCGTTTTCGATCCATTCGACCCAGCTACTAAAAAGGATGGTCTCTATCATGTGTGCAATGAGAATAATGATGCCGCCCGTGCCAAGATCAAGACTCTGGACGATTTCAAAGAAGGAGGAACGGACTGGCTGCTCAACCAAGATGATATTCTGTCCATACGGGGAACAACATGGGTCCTTCAGACGGAATCTATGACGGAAGGTGAATGGATTCTCAAGTCAAAGGACTGTATGTATCGTGCGCTAACTGCATACAAGGCATGCTTCTCGCAAGATCGACTAAACTGTGTTTTCCTGTTGCTAAGCGAAAGTGCAATTCCAGAAATGAGCGACATTGTTGAATGTTGCTTTAGCATTTTCGGAGAATCAGCTTCAAAGTGTCTTACAATTCTTTGTGAAAAGAAAGAGCTTGCAGATATTCTCATCGATAACTCAAAGAGGTCCCTAAGATCAAAAGTCAAGGATTGTTGCATTGCTGGTATACCATGGCGACTAGTGGAGCAGAATGTGAAAGACATGATTGGGCCAAGTAAGTTTGAAGGAATCCATGCGACTACTGAGCTACCGTATTACAATGGGAGGACAAGGAAGGTGCTTAATAAGGTAATCAACTCTTGGAAGGACCTTGAAGTTTATCCTCCTGAACCGAAGCTGCCATCATCCTGTTATGACATTGAGAAAGCTAGAAACAACTTCTACAGAGGCGATCAAGTTAGGCAGCTCAATCTGTTTCACAAGCACGACATCACTCGTACACTAGAGAAAGAAGTCGCTCGTCGGGTTGAAGACGAGCTCAGAGAGCTACAGAAACCAATTTCTGAGCTTACAAGTCACGTGAAAGTGGTTACCGTTCCGTACGAACCTGGATCCGGAGCATCTACTCTTTGCCGCCGCGTCTTGTGGAATATGAAAGAGCAGTACCGATGTGCAGTTGTGAAGGCGATAACTCCTTCGACAGACTACCAGGTTGAGGAGTTAATGAGCGTGTTGCACGACGTGCATAGCATTGCCTTCGCAAGTCCAGTTCTTATTCTAGCAGACAACTTTTTGGAAGTTGAAACTAACACATTTATAGATAAACTGCTCAAGCGAGAATCCAAGCCTAAATGTGTTATTCTAACTACATCACCGGTATCGAAGTCAAACTCCAATGTTGCATTCAACCGAATCCCTCCACTGAGACAACTGGATGAGATGGAGCTGCATCGAGTAAAAGAAATCCTCATCAATGCAACGCAGACAGATCCACACAAACGAAAAGGAGCAGAAAAAGTTCTTGAGAGAGAAAAACGTTTTATCTGGTTTGGATTAGAGTTGTTTGGAAGAGAATACTTTAAAATCGAAGACAGATTGAAGAATCATATCGACAGTATTTTACAGCAGAATCTTCCGTTCAATGCAAAGTCAGTACACCAAAACGTTCTGAGATACTGTTGCTTCCTTTACTATTATAGCAACAGCCGCGTCATTTTGCCGCACACCATTGTTAGTGATATGCTTTACTATGCCAGCGGTGACAAAGCAAATTCTGTCATGAGAGAACATGTTCATGACAACTTTGGTGGACTGCTCCTCGATGATCACAACGAAACGTTTGGCTTTGACGGCTGGAGGCCCGCGCATCCCCTTGTTGCCGAGGTTGTAATCAATTTTATCAACCTACACAATACCGCGATGGAGGTGCTAGAGAACCTTTTTGAAGGTCAAGCCTATGTGACAAGATTTCTTACGAACGACATTGTGAAGACCTTTCTTGACCGTGTAAGGTTCTCTGACCCTGTGGTCTTGCTGGAAAGCAAAGAAGAAAAAGATGATGACGAATCTGACTGGGAAGATGAAGTATTTGGGTTCTCTGAAATTAGGTCAAAGTACTCGCAGCTCATTATGAATATAATGAGCACTGGAAACAACGATGCAAAGGAGCAAGGCTTACGTAAAGCCCTTGAAGTGCTTATCACACTCTGCGACAGGACAACAGAGGAAGTGAAGAAGGCCTATGCGTGGCAACAACTAGCAAGGTTCATCGGGCGAGAAATCGGGGCAGAAGAAGTCATTAAATCTGACGATCTCATTGGGAGAATGGTAGACGTGATTAAGAAGCATAGACACACAGCAGTGAATATGCCAAGGACTGGATTTGAAGCTGCTCACTTGGCTGTCGACATGGCATCGACACTTCATCCAACTCAAACTCATCATTACGTTACAAAGGGATTCATTGAAATGCTTCATCTTCGTGTTTTCAAAGACAGAATGAGACAAGCAAACCGTAAAGACAAGTTTATTGTTGTGAAGAGTGCCATAGAAACATGTCGCCGAGCGATGGATATTTATGAGAAGGCAAACCACATTGCAGAGAGTGTGCATGACAGCAACAGATATCCTATCATTGGACAACTTCAACTGAATAACCTGCTCCTTCAAATTGTCAAGGCTCTCCCATGCTTTAGCGAAGGGTCAAGTTTTACGAGGTATTTGAAGAAAGAAGAAATGCCTTCTGGTATGGAAGAGCTAGAAGGTGAGGATCATGAGTACATCCAAGGTTTTATGAACATCATTCAAGAGAAACTCAATGGGCTCTTCCGAGATGTAAAGGTCCGTCAAACGATTACGAATGACAAAACCGAAAAACGGCATCTGAACAATGCTAAAATCATGGCATCTGAATGTCGTCGAAAGTTCTATGAAGTCACCGGACTCGATCGAAGTGCCCTCGCAGAATTGCCTTCGACTTCAGGCCCACCACAGCCAGAATACTGTGAACAGGTTGTTCAGGACATACTCTTCCGTAATGACGAAACTCCATATAGCGAGTGGAGAAACATGAATCCGCCTGATTTCAATTTGATTTACAATATTTTGAAAGATCCGTGTATCAGCGGCCGCGGAACCGCTCATGCCTTCTTAATTTGCTGCAAAGCCTGTCTGTGCGTTGACACGAAACCTCCACTTGACGAGCTGAAGACTATTGTTGGTAGATGGACTGCAAGGCATCGTAATTCCGAATGGGCTCACCTGTTCAACTACATGGTTCATTTCCCGATTCCTAATGGAAGCTTAGATACAAATGTACCAATTGCAAAGGAATCGGCGAAGAAGTGTGATGAATTGGTACAACAGAGAAGAGGCGGTAAGTTCAGCCGAAAGTCACGCTCAGAGTATTTCCTTGGAAAAGGAAGAGGCTTGGATGCATATGTTCCTGCTCATGAAATATCTCAGACGGAAGGCAAATCAGAAGAGTCAAAGACCCATTTCTGGAGGAGCCCAAAAGTCTCTGGAAAACTAGAACGCCTTCGTGGTCACAAAGCTGTTCTTAAGAAAGGAGTAATTAATTACCAAGGCATCCAAGTTCGTTTTGACGAGTTCAGGTATCCAGACGACAGTAAAGATGATCTGTGGTTCTATCTGGGGTTCTCAGTTGCCGGACCATACGCCTACGATCCAGTTAATACTGACACCTACGAAAGTATCAAGTCCTCAATCCAAGTGCAAAATCAGCCATCACTGGATGAAAGCAGTTCGCACGCGTCCAGATACGATGCTGCTGTATCGTCAAGAGCATCACAACGACGAAAACCAGCTACATCTCAGAGATCTGGTGAAACGACGTTTCCATCCGCAGCAAGAAATCAGCCTTTGCATCCCCCTCAACGTTCGCCCAGAAATTATCAAGTGAATGGTAATTTACAGTCCTCGCAATCTTTGGGAGCAACGATGCAAGCGAGCAAACCCTCGTATGCCAGTGCTTTGAATGAAATACAGTTTCAACAGGCTGCTTCGCTGAACATAGAATCGCAAACAAAGAAAGTACCTGGAGATCCAGACGTAACTGGGAAACAATTACGTGGGGAGAAGACCTTGGTATTCAAGACGATGTATGAAGACGACACTGGCCGTGTCCATCATGGTGCGTTTGTCCTTGGTCTCCCTAAATCGGAGGAATGCAAATGGCATCTGGAAGCAAAACCAAGTTTTCGTATAGAAAGATGTAATTACGCTCATTCCTGGAAAGGAGACACCATACAACATGTGTGCATTGAGTGTACAAAAGCGGGAAAAAAGTATTGTAATCAGAAGAATCAACATAAAGAGTATATCTACAACCTTGGACCTTATCTAAGTCGAAGTGGAAATAAGTGGAAGCGTTAGTGTAGGTCGGTATTGTGACCAGACGAATCAACATAAAAAGAACAACTGCAACCTTTGGCATTAAACAAACGATAGTACAGGTCGTTCTTTGCCACTAAAGGGACATTACAGGGAAGCACAAAATGTAACAGTGCGCTCAATATGAGTTAAATTGACACCATGAATAATTAATGCAACTATTAATGGACGAAAACGTTCTATTAATTTTTAAACTAATTGTCGATGGCAATATATTTATCATGTTGTCTACACACATGTCACAGTGCTACCTGCACAAATGTAACAGCGTTGCCAACTCTAACGTCATAATGTAATCTACACTGTCACACTGCACTTTAGAACAAACCTTGGAGCAGCCCTTGCCGTGGTTGTCAAGTTCCACTCGTAAATGGCAGGTTATGCTTAACTATTGAACGCGGATTCTGTTACGTTGTTTTCCTTCAGGCATGTCTGTCCCAAACTACTATTTCCCTGTTTCCTCTCCTACTCTGAGGTCCAACTGCGCACAACTACTCTGATTACTGGCCGTCTGTCCCAAACTACTATTTCCCTGTTTCCTCTCCTACTCTGAGGTCTAACTGCGCACAACTACTCTGATTACTGGCCGGCTCCTCTCATCTCTCGGTTTTTGTCAGGTGTCTGTCAAGCGGAGATGACAGGTCTCCGTAGAGAAGGTATATCCAGGCAATATCCTTTCCTCTTCCATACGATGCACATGACCGAGCCAGCCGAGTCGGTTAACATGCTTGGTTTAATGGCACGAGATCTTGGTATATTGGGGATGCCTCGGGCAGCGTATCTTAAACGCATTTAGCCCCTTCTCCTGGTTGGTGTACTATGTCCAGGACTCGCTTTCACACAGAAGAGTACCCAGGATGCATACCAGACGCACAATCTCAAAACTACCTTAATGTAGTCATTATCCACAGCTTTTTCACTTTGTCTGTTATTTCCTGCCTCTAGTTAGAGGTTGTCGATTATTTTGGACTTGGATATGTGAAGCTCTTAACCTGCCCGTGGTAATGGGTGGTGGATTTTAACATCTTATTTCATTGCATTTGCTTGTGTTAATGGATAGTGAGCGATGGTGATGGATGGTGGATAATGGTGATGGATGGATGGTGATAGTGATGGATAGCTAATGATACTCATGATGAGTGACGGTAATAGCTGGTGGGTTTTCTCATCTTGTTTCATTGCATTTGCTTGTGGTAATGGATAGTGAGCGATGGTGATGGAGGGTGGATAATGGTGATGGATAGAGGGTGATAGTGATGGATAGTTGATGATACTCATGATGAGTGACGGTAATGGCAGGTGGGTTTTCACATATTTTCTCATTACATTTGCTTTTGGTAATGCATATCAACCTCTCCTCCCGTCTTTTCCTCTTGAGTGATTCTGTCTTGTCCTTGTGACGTTTCGGCAACTCCGTACGTAAGTCAATGTTTCAATCATCCCACTGCATGTGGGAGGCATGTTTTATCCTTGTCTAGACACTACTCTGACGTTGATAGTACATTGCTGGTCCACAAGTCCTCTTGTGAACTGTACCCTATGGACAGCTCCTTGCCTGAACTCTGCTTTGGAGTTCATCAAATCGCAGGTACCGTCAGCCAAACTGTTGTTGATCCGTATCCCTTCGTCTATCTGTCTGGTCATTGTGTCCCTGAAGCATTTTGTTGGCTTGAAACTGTAGGGCGCCCTGCCCCTGGTGCCACTATGTGCACTTTGACTAATGGATAGGTTGTAGCAGGTGATAGATAGTGGGTAGTTGTGTTGTAAGATGGCCGTAACAGATGTGCGAGTAGTATATGTAATTTGTGATGTCAAGGGATTGTGAATGATAGTGGGTGATATGTGAATGTGATGGATGATGGTGTATGATCGTGGGTGATGGTTGGTAGTGGGTGATGCTGTGTGACGCCCCTGTAGATAGACCTTGCTTTATTCCTGCCGTAGGACCAACGTCTACAGCGGAGTAACATAAACTCGGCGTTTACTAATACTATACTTTCGGGTTCTAGTGGACTTCTGTAGGCCCGCTTTAGAGCCTCGCAGCGCCAAAGTGATGGCTAACAAAATATGCGGCGGGACTTATAAACATTAACTATATCGGTCGTTTGTAACTTCATTTAGGAGGTGTTTGTAGTTGTGTTATGACCAACGTACTCATAAAGAAAGTAACGGTTTATTTCCTGTGTAAGAGAGTGAGATAAGGACAACTTCTGGTAAGATCACGAATTTCTATGTTAGACATTACTCAAAAAGGAAGAAAGCACTCTCGTTTCTGTGCTGTTTGGTTGAGATCCCACTGGAAATTTTGGGTCAGGGAATTTAATCCTGGCTTAGCGCTAATCGAGGTTTCTGGGATCCGGGACCAGATCGCGATGTTTTCAATATCAGCTGTGTAACGTAAGGTTGAGCCAGTGCTTGTTTGCCTCTTGTAGCACGAGTAATTTGAGCTTGAGTTTGTTGGTGATCGCTTCAAGTTGGCAAGAGTAGCTCGCTTGGCGTCGATGACTACTGGAGCTAAATCGCTCAAACTAGCGTCAAACCAGTCACTGGTTTGTCCCTCTTTGTTACCGTGGATGTTGTCACGTAGGTTTTCTCATCTCTTCAGATGGGCTGTGTGTAGTCTTCACGTGTGTAGTGCAGATACCTTGTGAAACACCATTTCTTGCATCTCACAGCAACATTATTGAGAAGACTACTCTGGGTGCCACCGGTTAACTCACTTCCAGGCCTCAACAGTGCTGATGGCACTGGCCATCGTGCTCCGACAGTGTCTTCGGAGACAACTAGTTAACCACATGGCGCTACTGGGGTCTGGGGGCGAGTTACACTGTGGCACCCTAGCTAGGTAAGATTAGTCGCAAGTCCGAAATATAACTTAAGAATGTATTAAGCCATTTATACAAAAACGCGATAGTTTATTATTACAAGCATTATCTCCAACACAGTAAAAATAGTACTATCCTTATAACGTAAAAAACCTGTACAAAACATTTAATATATATAGTTTCTATTTCAAGTATATTCTAGGGAAAGTAGGCCATACCAAATCTACTTTTAGTGCCCCGCTTATAGTTTAATTTGGAAATGGTTGAGGGCGCAACATGAGGCTGTGTCATCAGCTGTAGGTGACATACAATGAGGATTCATCTAGATTCAGGCCCGTAGCCAGTATTTAGGGAACCGAAGCAGTTGCCTCGGTAAACATGTTTCTGTGTGATCAAAACTTAAATAGAAAAAAAATTACATGTTTGCTGGGATTTGGATTATGTTTTGGGGGGAAATGCACCAGGAGAACGCTAAGATTGCATTTCCGAGAGTCTAGATTGCCTATGTTATCAGAAACGTCTGGCTACGGACCTGAACACTTAGTGGTGTTATTGCACCCTTAAAAGTATCGCGCGTGTTCTAGATAATCTGCCAAATAATTGTGAACAGGCATAGAATAGATGTATACATAGTACTCCGACATGTTCAAGAAAATATAAATTCAGAAGTAATGTATCAAAAACGAGTGCGAGTGTTTTGTTAGTCGTTCCAAACCTTGATGCCCAATGAAAACGCAGAGGAAAAACACTCGTGAGTTTGGATATGTGATCCAAATCACGAGTGATTTTCCTCTGGTTTTCCAATAAAATCATCAATTATTAATGAGTTTGAGAGACAATAGTCAACTCCAGGAAAAATTCTTTTTTGTGAAAGATATACAAGGAAAGATACAAAATTATGGCACTCGGAGAACATGGCGCCAGTTGGGTTGTAAAGAGACCTTGGGGTTGGAAATAGGCAACAGTCACTTGGTGAACGTATTTAACCTATCGTACTTCTCACTTAGGGTTATCCGTGTGATTCATTGTACACACAGCTTTGGATATCCAAACCTTTTATATTACATCTAACTCTTATAAATTAACTATCATTTACTTTAATTATATTTTGAATGCAACATTGTATTCTCACATATGTGTACGTGTACCCCATGTGTGTGTGGATTTGGTATGTATGTATGTATGTATGTATGAATGTATGTGTTTGTGTGTGTGTGTGTATGTATGTATGTATATATGTGTGTATGTATGTGTGTATGTATGTATGTATGTGTGTATGTATGTGTGTGCGTGTGTGTGTGTGTGTGTGTGTGTATGTATGTATGTATGTATGTGTATGTATGCATGCGTGCATATACGTGTGTATATATGTTTGTTTGTTTGTTTGTATGTATTAAGTAAACACAGGGGCGGACCATAAGAATTCAGAACAGGGGGATCTGAGGCCCCCTATATTCAGTTGCAATTTCTAAGTAAAAGGGTACGAAGGGAGAAGAGAGTGATTCTTCACTCCCCTCCTAGATCCGCCCTGAATGCTAATGATTTATAGCTAGGGTCTGGGGGGTACATTATTCACTGGGTGACTCGAACTGCAGTTTTCAGCCTGATTGTCACACATCCAAACCTGTAAGAAGGATTTAAGTCAAGTTAGAAACTTAACTTTCAATACTTGTAATAGCTAGATTATGTCCCTCACGACCCCTTGAGTTCTCAGAGCGCCACACAAACATACAACATTGAAACAGAGACGTTACGCATTCTCATCGGACAATTAATTGTTTGTAAGTAAGTAAAATATTTTGTGCAAAGTTCTATGTATATCTACTAGCTGAGAAATGATATGCTTGATAATGGTTGTACATAAATAAAAAAGATCAAAGTGACTATACAACAAGCACAAACAAGCAAACAATCGCGCAAGCTATCATATTGAATGATAGATGTACATCTAGAAAGTCAAAAGTCTCGTTGTTTTAAACCAAATCAAAACAAAGGCACGATAGCAAATATCAAGATTTACTTACCCTGAAATCAGAAAGATTTTGATTTCTTGTCGTAGATTCGATCCTTCTGAATAGTCAAGCAAAACAATATTATTATTATTATTATTATTATTATTAAACAATTAAGAGTATAAATGTAACATTCAAGTTGATTTTGCCGCGATAGAGACATATCATCAACACTGATAAGTAGACAGACGCACGGAACTGGCGGACAGGCTGACAGATAAAACAAACAGATAGATTGAGATCGACAGATGCAAAGGTAGAGATATATAGACAGCGCAGAGGTAGACAGGCAGACAGACAGACAGACAATATAAATAGGATACAGACAGACAGATAGAAAAAGACAGACAATAGATAGAGACAGATAAAGATAAGGACAGATAGAGAAAGCATCAGTTTAAAGAAAACGGAGGAAGGGGAGATGATAAGAAGAGAACAAACTACGCATATTGTTAGACAAAAAAGTGACGAACAGATGGCGCAGAGAAAGATTTTGGAAGATAACTGTAGCAAACCTCTCGAATGTCCCCAATGTAATGTTGGACCAGTAATGTTCTTGCCGCCTTGCTGTGTCCAATATCCTGAAACGCACTGGTGGCATCATGTCCTAAATTCCAACAGACATTACAGCCGGCTCAGTTTGCAACAGATATCATCAGATTCACGATCTTCCGGGGACTTCTCCAACATGGTTTAAGGGACCGACTATTTGATGTTGTGGGGTGGGATGAGACAAGAATGATTTTTCTTGCAAATAATTATTGTTCAAAGTTCCATTTCATATTATTGCCATTTATAACACTTTATTTTCCTTTACCAGAACGTGCAAATCAGTTTATTTTTTGTGCCAGTATACTGTGCCAGTATAGCTCAAAACAAAGCTTGCTGTCAGGCTCAAAGTACCTCACCGTAGCGTCACGTTAGCACTTTGATAGAGAGCGTATATATAAGCACAGTGAGAGTAAATCTTGCCCAATGACCGGCCATCTATGAGAGGTCGGAGAGTACTCATCAAACGAAAGAAAGGATGCCGGATCGGACGTTAGCACTTTGATAGAGAGCGTATATATAAGCACAGTGAGAGTAAATCTTGCCCAATGACCGGCCATCTATGAG
>JANVCH010112512.1:0-13730 GCA_025505405.1 Epizoanthus rinbou | reverse complement strand
TCACATTTGTAATTTTCTCCTATTTTGTTGCACTAGCACTTGTATCCACGAGATGGCTGTAGCCTTTGTGGATTATAAATGTAAAAGTAAAAAAAGTAAAAGAACACACACGCAAGGCTTCGAAAATGCCACCTTGACCATACCACAGTAGTAGCACAAATGTCAATTAAATACATTATTCACTATAATTATTTATTTGAAATTGTAGGTACATGTATGTAAGTACAGTATTTCCTCTATTAAGCCCCTGGTATCTATTGCCTGACTCCCAGTAAAGGCTAAGCCTAAAGGCCAAAGGGGTATTTTTAAAAGGCAGATGTGTTACTGATACTCGAGTCGCTCCAGTGATCTCATCCTGATTCTATTTCTAGTGATCTGCACCTGCGTCTATACACCAGATGCTGCTAGTTCCATGTTTTATATTTACACTAATGAACATGTCTCAAAGATTTCCACTTTCCGAGTCCTCGAAAGTGGAACGGAATGGAACACGTCACATGCATGGTCATGGACATAGTGATGCAGATGGTGTATACATTCGATACATTTAATCATAATATTTAATATACATGATTGTATAAATACTCACATCTAACTCGTGCTCCAGGTGATTTATGCCATCTGTAGCTGCATTTAGCTTTTCCAGTCCATCCTTAAATAAGTAAAGCAAATATAAGTGCAAGTACTTAAGGTCTATTAAATTTATACTCAGAACAATGTGTTATTCGATGAATTACATCATTAGAATTTAATACATCATACAATACATGTATTTGATTTCTGAGGTTTCCTTCGCCTTCGCCACGATCTGCATTGCTGCTATCAGTTATTTATAGGCGATTGGACCACCAAACAAATTGACTATCGCTTACCTGAATGCGTGGGTCAAGGTCTTCTTCATCATCTGATAATGATTCATCGCTATAGGAATTATTTATATCGCTCATGAGTTCGGATGATAAAAAAACAACTACAGCGAAATCATGTCATCATGCATGATCGGCGCCGAGGTACTGGTACTGATATGATGGCACAGGTCGTATATCTTCGTAGCGTTTCGGTTCAACTTCGTGAACTCTCGTCCAAATTCAGAGATTTAAAAGCCTATTACACTTTTGTAAAGAAAAAATTATAGAAAAAGTACTCTTGCTGATAGTCAAGCCAATGTAATAAAACATAGAACTGAAAGATAAATAAAATTAAAACGGAACTAGTTTTGAAAAAACTAAAAACTACGAAACAAAATCGATTCATTATTGGGTAATCAATAATTAATCGCTTCTACTTCAGGCAGTGACATGCATCCGTCCATTTTATTAAAGTCTGCTGTGTGACTGCATGTCGTGTCTTGTCCAGGTAGTGTAACAAAATGCCAAAAGTAAAAGAATGGAAAGCCTCTTACTACCACAGCAGCAAGTCGAAATGGTTGTATGGAACGCTGTCTATCTACCCTGCCTTTGTGCGTTTTATTGAACAAAGCTCCGATAATGGGGTCGATGAGTTTGTTGATTTCAGAATTTGTTTTGACGAATTTTCAGAACTTAAGAAAGAAACAACGACAGTATTTTATGCTGCGATTACAGTAACCGTAAAAATGGAGAAGTACTGGTTCTCTTCATTTCAAAGTCGTAGTGCTGTGTTTAATATAATGGAACATTTCTGGAGAGAAAGGCTGTTTAGCAAGTGAGTAGTGTAACTATGCAGGCAAAGTGAAAACTGTGACATTTGATTGGTCCGCTATTTGGGCCTTTATTTTAAAAATTACAATTGTTATTGGTTCATTAACTACTCTATTATTCGTTAATTTGTCTGCAAATTCATTAATCGGACACTATCCGATTACAAAACAGTGTTATCAGACACCTGTAATCGGACAAGGGAATGAACCAATCACAACATGACTTATTGGTTTACTAACCAATCACCAGCTAGATAATAATCGCTATGAATAACAACAACTTGCCACTCATAAACTGTGGCCAAGAAAAATATGGGGAACTTTTACTCCCATAATTATTTCCATGACAGAGACTCAAATTAGTTGTTTTATCCAATGAAAATGTCACTTTATTTTTCTATTTTTTGGAAATTGTAATTTTTATAATAAATTGGTAGTAGGACTTTGTGTCATCCAATTCTGTCTGTAATCATACTCGTGATAAACAAATCAGACTCGCACTGCGCGCTCGTCCAATTTTGTTATCACTCGTATGATTACAGACAGAATTGAACTCCACTCAGTCCTATTACCATTACATATTATTAGTATATCAACCTGTAGATTATCAACGAAACTAAAATATTTGTTAAATTATTCAAATTTTGCAAAATGTGTTATTGGCTGGTACATTATAAATCTGAGTATCAGATAATTCTGACAGACTACACAGTTAATTATATATAATAGTCTGTTTTCCCTTTTATCTGAATTGTATCTGGATCAGAAGATACCATACATTATCGGAATATATAGGCCTACACCGGGTCCTTAGGTCGCCGCGACTTATCGTGACGCGACTTAAGGCAACTTAAGTTAAAATTGTCGAGGAACATAAGGCAACTTATTGCAATTTAAGGCGACATAAGGCAATTTAAGGCAACTTAAGCTAAAATTGTCAAGAAACATAAGGCGACTTAGTGCGAGTTAAGGCGACTTAAAGACCTGGAGTAGGCCTATATATTCTATATATATTGACTACGCTGCCAACAACGCTTTCAGTAGTTCGTTTTGCAATACTCAACGTGAAGTTACCAATTGGACTCGCGAACGCGTAAAGCTTTGAAAAGATTAAGAGTATATTCTGATGCTTGCAAAGGAAATATTCGGTTACTTCTTTTGTTAACATGAACAAAATCATTGACATTTTGTCCAAGAAATAAAGTATACGTCGAGTTGTAATTATTCAACAAACGTGTGTTTATTCATCACGTAAACTTTAGATAAAACCTGGCAATTATTTGAAATCTGCATCGTTGCTATGGATATATCTAAACAAATACTCTATTCAAATACTTAGGTGAAATCATTCGTCGCTAACCTGCCTGGATTTATTGCCGTGGATGTCCGTCATTTTAGGTAAGCCGTACTTTATCATGACTGTGTACAATCAACTGTCAGAGACTGGTTAGTTTATGAGAATTAACTGAATTGAAGAAGAAAGAGGACTCAAATTAGAACCTATTTCAATTGGATTTGCTTCACTCATTCATGGTAATTCAACTTTGATAACTCGATAACATTTTTAACTGTTTTCTTACCAAACAATTTACACCTGATAACTTGACTACCGATTTTAAACTATGCAATATATTGTTTATAAAGGATAAACGAATAAATATCAATATATCTTTTGAAGGCTATGAAAGAATGACCTTTTTGAACCTTACTCAATTGCCGGCTTATTCCGCTCTTCGCCTCTTGTTTTGTGTGTGACGTTCAGTGCGCGTGTGAGATAAAACTACATTGCTGAGAACAGCGAAATATTGAGACACAGACAGCAGCATACAGTAACAGGATTCGGAACCGGAAAGAGTCTCTTTTCTGTGGAAAGTACATTATGCCCTCCAAGTACTCCACAAAAGGAGGATCATCGAAGCACTGAAAATTACAATTTGAAAGTGTACCCTATAGCGATGACTTTGTGGTTAACTTTACTGTTCTCTGTTTCACCTGAGAGTTCACTGAAGTTATCTGGACTTTGTTGTGTATATACGTTAAAGTGAAGGGGAATAAATATACCAATATACAGATATTTTAAAAAGCCAGGTTGATAATGTGTAATAGTGAATACGATGACCAAAAGGAACTGTTGGTTGTCAAAAAGTTCGGAATTAACATTCACAGGTTGCAACAGCACAGAACGTTTAAAACAAATTGGATGATTCCAGCTCCTAGTTGTTGTCATTTAATTCAAATTTGTTCATTTCCGCAGCACTGTGTGTTTATACTGGTACTCTTTTTACAATCCATATAGTTCCTTAATTTCGGTCGTGGTACTGATTCACCATTACACACAGTCTATCTTTTCGTAAGTAGCTGTATATGCAAATGGTTGCAAGGAGCTGACTGACTAATGAGGTGTAGGTACAACTTCTTGTTTTGTTGCTTTTTACCAGTCCAACTGACAAAGCTGTTGCTGAGATCAGCGTGAGGTGTGTAAAGAACAACACCCAAGCCATGATGATGGCCATATCATCCAGGATTGGAAACACCATTGTGTTTGATCCACACTTTATTACCTTCCAGGATAGAGGTATCGTCAACATTTGTTATAATTATTATTGTACACGCAGCTGGTTCACTGGTGTCTGTGAGTGCAGTGGTTGGCGCAGTCGTTAAGAACTCTGCCTTCCAACCAGAAGGTTCCGGGTTCGATCCCCGGCCTTCCTGAGGGTTGAATTTGTGCGACCTTCTTTCGCCACACCGTCCGTGGTCTAGTCTCCTGAAACATCATCTGCCTAGGGGACTTAAAAGAACCCAAGCACTTGTCGCAAAGAGCAGGGTAGTGATCCCGGTGTTGTGGTTGAGGGCCGCATGGAAGATTACTTAAGTGTAAATGCGTTGCCCTAATTAAACAAAGTGGTTTTCCTAAACAAACATCCTGGGATTTACCGCTGTGCAAACAGTCATCTAATTTGATTGTGCGTCTTGACATTTATTGTTTAAATTTCTTGCAGCCAATCCATTATGCTCCCCACCGAACACAACCTTGCCCTTCCCATCCAGCGTGGCACAAGCTGTGAGCTTCCCAAGATCCAAAGCCTTTGACGTACTTACAGCAGTAACCATCAATTGTAAAATGAGCTCTCGAGTTACTTACGTTGTTGAGTTCTACTCGGTTCATGCTGTCCACAACAATCTTACCAAGAACCAATACTCTCAGCTTGGAATGACTGTGCTTTCTCAGTTCACTTGGACCATTCCAGCTCGTCGACTCAACTATGGACTGTACTATGTTAAGTTTAACACGAGGATGCAAGGAGTGAAGAACACAGAGAGTACTTCCTACGGATTTATACGAGTCGCCGATACGCCGCTTGTAGCTGGTATCACGGGTCTGAATGAGATTTCACAAGGAGAGGGGCAAACGCTTGAACTAGATGGATCAGGCTCTTATGACCCAGATTCTGGGAGAGGTAAGATCTTACTGCACTTGACTGGCTATGCAGTGCATATATGTCTATTTGATTTTCTGAATACGTAAGGATCTGCTTTCTTTTTATGGAGATGGCTATAGCTACAGCTAACTGTTTCTATATATTGCTAAACTTAGATATAAACATAATTCATCACATTTGTTCTGATTGTTCATACTTATATTGCTATCTTTGAATTTATTTCGAACTATATATAATTACTTTCTTTTTCATCGGGTGCAAGGGACTTCTGTTAACCCTTCAGGTGTTGTTACCCTTGCACCCGCCAATTGTTTTGCTGTTGTTTGAATCTTGTATTGATTTGTGGAAATAATAAACCTTTGAACCTGAAGCAGATGAGAGACTATTCATACCACTTGATTAATTATCTGTGCAGGTAACTACGACGGCATGCAATTTACCTGGTTTTGTAGGAGGAAATCCGAGACATTTCCCAGTGACATTTGGATGCTACCCGAGGTTCGACCACAGTCCCGGCAATCAGTGCGCATGTCTAGTGGTGGTTGCTACGGTAATGGTATAGGGAAATTGAAGTCACGAGGACGATTTGTTAATCTTACTGTGGATCAAATGAAAGGGAACGAGATGTATGTTGTGTTGCTGGTGGTAACGAAGGATAGCAGGAATGCAAGCGCTACTCATGATTTAACCGTCCGTGAAGATATTAATATCAAGCTCAGGTATATGCAGTATCCTCGGATCACACAGACGTCAGTGCATGATCCCCTACAGATCATATTAAGCCCGGCGCACTCGAGAGGAAACGGCTGAGCAAATTACCTCGCGAGGCAGAAAGCTCAGCTGTTTCCTCTCGTGTGCGGAAAAGTTTTCATTAGAATTTTGCCTCGTGTTTGATATTTATGAAATGGCCTCGCAAGGTGAATTTATCTCAGATATATTGCCGCACACGAGAGGAAACATGAACAGCTGAGCTTTCTGCCTCGCTCAGACATTTTCTCAGCCGTTTCCTATCGTGTGGACCGGATTTTAGAGACGATTTCACTGGACTGTCAAGAGCTCATTGTCATTGCATTGCCATTGCATTGTCAAAGCAGCTTTTGACCAATAAAATTAGCGAGAGATTTGACACGTGTTGAGTACTGGCGGCCTTTTTCCTCTCACGCACACGCCATCATGTAATGCAACTGACAATGTCAATGACATAACAAATCAATGAGTTTCATCTCTTATTGGTTTACGTTTATCACGCGACCGTCTGGTGGTCTGAATTTTCGTAATTGTTGCAACAACAGATTTAGCCAACCCTAGCTTTTCCTATCATCGCATTGTCATTGTCATTGCATTTGTATCAATCTGTGGATCTCGTCTCTAATAGTCGTGTTTATACTACCCTAGGTAAATCCTTTTCTGTCAATAAATTACACCTTGGGAAATGTAACTTGGGTTTCAGTTTATCTGGGTGTTATTCTCACACATACAAATTTCCTCGAGCTAGCAGTTTTCTACGTCGGTGATTTTTGGACTTTGGTGGGTAGTTTAAGAAAGAATGTTATCGCCAGGGCCACATTTGCGTTGCTAATGTTATTGCTAGTTCTGGCTTTCACAAATTGTACGAGCCGAAAAGACAAAAAAAAGTAAGTTGCCTGACAAAAAAGTGTAAGAAAAAGAGAAGGAAAAATAATGGAAAAAGTAAAATTAATATATTTGCAGAAAAAGACTACGAAAATATCAGTCTTTCATTCCTGTTTTCCTCCATGATATTACATGGTCCGTACCTTTACAGTAAAAAAACAAGTTCAAGCTACGAATGTCCTCACAAAGTGCATAAACACCCGCGGGGGAACAGGTACACCTTTCTTTGCACGACCCTACGGTTGAATATAGCCTAGTCTAATTGAACGCTGGACATTTTTTTCTCTTTAATTCCTTAGATGCAGACAGAATTGCTATTCAAGTGTCATTCCTTCTGCTCGTTTGATTCTCGAGACCGACTGCACTGGTTTAATATGTGACCGTATCTCACATTACAGCTGGTCTATGCAGTACCAGAACTATAGCACAGGGAAACCAAGTTGGCATAATGTCTTAAACTTTGACGAGATCTTACTAACATATAGCCACTCACCAAACCTGGTTACCAAGGCCTATACACTTCTTGGGAATTCCAGCTATCGAGTCCGTGTTACTGGAACCACTGTGGAAGGATTTAGCTCGACTGCGGAATATCTCTTCGTGACCAATGCTCCACCTCTCGGTGGAACATGTCAAACAGATTTAACGGAAGGAACATCATGGGTGACTAACTTTCGTTTTCATTGCACAGGCTGGCATGATCAGGATATGCCGTTGACTTATAAGTTTCGTTATAACACAAGTAATAACATTGAAATGGTGTTCAAATCAGGACCATCTGCTCACGTCTCCTCCAAACTTCCAGTAGGAGACGAACGGGATAACTACCGACTGAACGTAGAGATAGACATTCTGGATTCGATTGGATCTTCTACAAGTGTTACGCTGCATCTTAAGGTATACGTACTTTGCAACTCAGTGTACTTAAAGGGGCTAAGTAACGGTAATGCGCATGCTCTCAAGTCATATCAGGAACAAAGCCTTCACAGTCATGAAACACAAGTTGTGAGATATGAGTGTCTAAATACAGGAAAAACAATTTTGACAATGAATGGATTTAACTTATTTAATATCTAGCCTGGACCAAAATTCAATCGAGAGTTTGTAATTTGTTTTAATCTTCCCCAATTTTAACCATCCACGCTCCTTTACGACTTATCATTTCTTTTGTGTTTTTCTACCACGGTAACCTGTTATTTTTAGATTTCCTGTGATTTGTTGAGAATTTAGTACATCGCAAAAATGCTTTAAATAGCCGTGACATAGCCCCTTTAATGTGCAAAGAAACAATTGAAA
This sequence comes from Epizoanthus rinbou, assembly GCA_025505405.1. Taxonomy (NCBI): domain Eukaryota; kingdom Metazoa; phylum Cnidaria; class Anthozoa; order Zoantharia; family Epizoanthidae; genus Epizoanthus; species Epizoanthus rinbou. The sequence goes on along the minus strand of JANVCH010112512.1, from coordinate 5,684 downwards.
AAATTAACAATTGGAATAAATGTAATTGTTAAAGTTTGTGTTGCAATCCTCTCCGTTTCTCTTTCTTGTTGTTCCAGCATCTCAGTCCTACCAGATCTTAAAGGTAAAATCGTCAAAACTATTTTCATCACATTGTCATGAATATGGACAGAACGTACCTTTCAGAAGTAGGAACAAAGATCTTGAAAAGGAAATACGACATTGATGAAAGTAACGAAAGGAAAGAAATTTAGAACAAGGTTTAGCAAACGACATCCTAAAGGTGAAAATATAAATTGTCCCGTTACGTTATTAGTTTCATTTCAAAACTAGGGCATCTATTTCCTGCAATTTGCACTCCTTCACACAAGGACGGCAACAACAACAACAACAACAACAATAATAAGGAATGGATGGTATATCACTTCTTTGAAAGTTCTTCCATTGAAGCAAGGAAAGAGTTCGAACAGTATTTGTTTAGTATTGATATATTAAGTCGTATTACTCCGCGTTGAAAGAGTAATACGACTTAATATGTCAATACTAAACAAAATGATGATATATCATCATATATAAAAAGAGAAAACGAGAAAGTAGAATGTCAGCAGCCGTTGTCGTAGCTAGCCTTTGTCGTCCTTGCTGTAAGCAGAGCTTACACGCCATCGAAACTCGCTCATAATTTACTTGTTTAAGAAACCAAGTATCTATCGCTTGACTTCTCAGGTACTTGAACCGAATATGGAACCTATGCACCTGGAGGACGCAGTGGGTGAAGATAGTGAGATGGTGCAGTTCTTGAACGACAATAATATCGGGATGGCTGCCCAGCGAGCTACAACAGTGTTGTCCGTAGTGAATACAGCCGACAACAGGCAAATCGGACTGAAGAGCAAGATAAAGGTGAGAGATCAAAATGTTCAAAGGTTTATTATTCCACAAGTTACAAATTTCAAACAACAGAAAAACAAACAATATACTGAGTGACGCGTGCAAGGGTAACAACACCTATAGGGCTAACAGAAGTCCCTTGCACCCGATGAAAAACTGAAGCAAAACATAGTTCGAAGTAAATTCAAAGATAGCATTGCCAGTATGTATAATCAGAATAGATGTGACGAGATAGCCAATGTATGCAGGAGCATATTGTTACAATATAAATGAATTTGAAACATTCAGGAGACAATAGAGTATAAAATAGCACAGCGTAGCGTAGAGATCATTTCGCTTCACTGTCAAAGATTGATCAGAACAAAATGCTCGCGTCAGTGAGTCACGCGTCAATTCTCATCTCTGATTGGTTGCCAGTACTCAACTCTCAAATGTTATTGGTCAAAAACCTGTTTTGACAATGCAATGACAATGCAAATGACAATGAGCTTTTGACAGTGAAGCGAAATCGTCTCTATTTTCAAATCCATTTTTCGTCACGAAGAAAAGCCCGTAGAGCTCTGTAAAATCGAAAAAAACACTCTGTAGCATTAGCATTAGCATTAGCATTTGCGTTAGCATTAGCATTAGCATTAACATTAGCATTAGCATTAGCATTAGCATTTGCGTTAGCATTAGCATTAGCATTTGCGTTAGCATTAGCATTAGCATTAACATTAGCATTAGCATTTTGCGTTAGCATTAGCATTAGCATTAGCATTAACATTAGCATTAGCATTTGCGTTAGCATTAGCATTTGCGTTAGCATTAGCATTAGCGTTAGCATTTGCGTTAGCATTAGCATTACCATTACCATTAGCATTAGCGTTAGCGTTAGCGTTAGCATTAACATTAGCATTATCATTAGCATTAGCAACAGTCCACAGTATTATAAATAGCTGACAACTAAGAACATCGCTTAATCCAATACCTTTATTTCTATCGATAATAATAATTGTTTATATATAATAAAAAACTAAGGTTAAGAATAATTACTGCCAAACTGTCACAAGGGATTCTAGCCATGGTTCAAAATAATGAAAAACTTCTTTTTCACAAAATTCTTCACTTTCTTTTTAAAAAGGTAACTTTCTTTACTAATTTACTAAGAAAGAAGCTGCTTTAGGTATACTGTTTAATCTATGTTCGATCTTCCTCTGGATATGGCTGAGCATATGAATCACAGTACGCTATGATTGGCCACTTTGATGTCGATAACTTACTGTAGGGATCCAACATAACATTCAGCCATACAATAACAGATTCTTATTCACCTCGTCTACTGTAAGTTGTGGATTCTCGGGCTTTATCCTTTTTCTCATATTAACTCATCGCTTTCTTCCCTTGGTCCATAATAAGAAGGAAAACCTCTGTTCATAACTTGTAGTATGGATCTTGCCCTCCGTTAAGAGGTATGTCTCTCACAGCATATTATTAGCTCAGTACGAATCTCCTGCAGACCGGCGTTACTTTGATAATATAATTAACATTTTAGAAGAAAGTTGTACACACTCTTGGTAAGAATTTTTATGAATCAAATATTATAGTAATGCTTAAAGTATTCTCAATTGCCTTGTACTATAAAACCCCCTTCCCTCCCCTCCCCATTGCTAAAGGCTATTATCATTGCGGTGTAAATAGGTGATCAATAAAACAATAAAACCATCACAATTATTTTTCTCTTTGTTTAAGGAACAATCTTATTAGGATATGTTGATTGTTTTCTTTTCAGGTCTAAATGTTAAATTATTATTGTGCTTTGAATAATATTTTAAAATCTACGATGAAAGTTCTCGGGATTGTAAGCTTTTTTAAAACGTTTGGTCAGGATGACGTCACAGTTCAGAGTCATTATTAGAAAAATGAATTAATTAAATAAGCTAGAGTTCCGTCAATGCAAAAACCGACTGTTCCGGCTATGCAAAAAGTGCCTTGTTTAAATAACAGCTCCAAAGTCCTACGGTAAATGGGTCACTATAAATGAAAGATAACACTGCAATATAATTAAAGTTTATTTACATACAGGAAAACAAATGGGAGATTCTGCTTGATATTGTTATAGCTACCACGCCCAAATGATATAGATCGCTTCCGACTATTTCTAGGCTCCTAAAAATATGAAATGGTCTATTTTACATTCTTAGGGATTCACCAATACCTAGCTTTGTTGTTTATTCCATAAAACAACTCGTATCATGATCATTGTCAAACAACGTCCAACTTGTCCAGAAGCCACGACTTATAATAGAGATAAATTATTATTTATCAATAATAATAATTCAATTTTACCAAGCCTCCCCCTCAAAGGCAACATAGTCAAAAGACATTTTGAGAACCCCCCTATAAAATTGGAACCTCTATTCCGACTCCAAAATATTAAAGCTCATCTCCTTCCCACTTGTTCCTCGGCCTGTCACCTTCAGGATAGATAACAAACAATCCCTAAATGTGATTGTTAATGAGCTCTTAGTAACATGTTTTTTGTAACAGGTGTCTATCAACACCTGTCATGTTTACATGAGTATGTGAGCGTGGTTGGCACAGTCGGTAATATCTCCGACTCCCAACCAGAAGGTCCCAGGTTCAACCCCCCGCCTTCCCGATTGTTGTATTTGTGCGACCTTCTTTCGCCACACCGTCCGTGGACAGGAACGTTAAGCCGTTGGTCTAGTCTCTCGACATTCTATCGGGGGACTAAAAAGAACCCACACACTTGTCGATATGAGTAGGCTAATGCCGCCTCAGACAGAACTGTTGTGAACCGCATTAATTCAGCGGTCTGGCTAAGTCCCTCACCGTGCTAAAAATAAGATAGCGGATGTACATTTAACAATACCTTGCGAACCTAACACAACGAATAGGCACATTGAAAGTCATATATTTTTGCGAAATTCGTCCCTATACTAAAAACATTGTGAATGCTAGGTTTGAAGTTTTTAGCACTTTTCAGTACATTTTTATGAGTGTTTTAGGGTTTTCGTGCGCTAAGAATTATGCGTAAATGTACCAGTCGCCATCTTTTTGGGTATGGTCAATTAATTGATTGGTTGATATTTTTAGAATAGCTCCAAGACCCCTCCCCTTATCGCGAGATATAAACTCTAATCTGGTTATACAGACTGCTAGAATCTTGCAGTAAATGTGGATATAAAGTTGGTTTACCTCAGTTCCATAGTTATATGTCTGGTTCTGACGAAGTAGTTTGGTACATTTGTATGTACTGTTGACTTTAAATTACTCCTACAAATCACACAAAGACCACGAAGTTGTGATAACGCAACTTTATTTCCACATTTACAGCAATATTTTGGCATGTTGAGGCTTACAGATTTCATGGATACCGCTATTTATGTATTAGCTAACATGACGTTGTTAAACATAGTAAGTAGCATATCTTCAAAACCAAATTCTCCTTGTGATCATATCTGATCAGCTCCGTGGATGGCGATCACAACGTTCGCCCGGAGGAGCTTCATGATTGTAGTACTCTTGAGGAAGATCCTGGGTCCTGGACGATCCGCTTTGGTTCTCAGTCTTTATCAAGGATCATCCATGGCCAAGCAATATCCAATCTGTCCTTATACAGATTATAGGCACGTGAATAGTTCGTAAATCAATGTTTGTTGATCCTAAAAGCCGAGCAGTTTCCCCTCTGTCTGCATTATATTTACTGAAGCATCCAGTGGCTTCACATCAGGTAGATCACAAAGTAAACAACTAGGAAGGAAACGTAACCCAGTGGAAAGAGCAATCGGGAGTACATATCAATGTATGTCACCCCTGGATCCCCAAATCCCTCTCCAATTCCCAATGTTTTCCTCAGATAGTAGCAGACTACGGAGAACCCACTCCGCGGATGATTGCTGGCCGTTCTTCGCACTTTGTCGCTGTTAGATCCTCCGATAACTAAGGGTGAGCACACTCGATTCCCTGTTGACGTTTTCTGAGAGTGATCGGCTTTTGTTTTGCATGAATTGTTGCGTTCAAGCATGGGATGCGCATTGCCGTTTTCAAGTTCTGAGAGTAAGCTTGAGTTGTCATTAAAGAAGTAGGTTTTGTTCCCAATTTTCAAGTTCACAGTCATTTTCTTTTTCTCCTGAAAGACAAATATAAGAAAACTTAGTGTCTCGCGTTTGTAGGGGAAAATGGCAGAACTTTGGAGCAACATTTACTGGTCGATCGCAGGTTGCATGGAATATCCCCCTGCAGTGCTCCCTCTCCACCGTACCGGGAATTACACCGTAATGCAGATTAAGAATGAGTCGTTGAATATAGGGAGAAATATAGAGAGGAGTTTTCGGGAGATCATCTACGCTTAAGTAGAATTCCTTCAAAATCTCATTCCTTTAAAATATCAAAAACAAACCACGCCTTATTTTTGGATGGGCATCCTTCCACCCCTGTAATGAACTTGTCGAGACTCTAAATATCTCCTATATCCATCTCCTCTCTGATTTACCAATTATAGACAAGACCCTTATTGATCCAGTATGTAAAATCTTGGAGTGTTGTACTTTAATGTTTTACTTGTTGGAACTGCTTGGAACTGTTTGGAACTGCTGCGGGAAAATCAGATCTGATTCCCTAGAGCAATTACAGCGACGGGCTGCCCGCATCATAGCGAGAACACAAAGGAGTGTGGAAGCCTTGGTTACACTGGGATATGGAATATTGAGTGATAGGCGGGAGCAGCATGCGCTTAAGACAGTCAAGCGGTGTGTCAATGGACATGTGCCACAATTTTTTAAAAACTATTTCGTTTTTAACAAAGATGTTGT
>JANVCH010112401.1:0-13738 GCA_025505405.1 Epizoanthus rinbou | reverse complement strand
GTGTTTCATGACTGTGAAGGCTTTGTTCCTGACATGACTTGAGAGCATGCGCATTACCATGACATAGCCCCTTTAACTTATCTAAGTGCGTTGAGACAAAGAAATTGTGCAATTGGCCTTTTGTAAAGACGAATATTTAAGACTTTTTAAATAATTATAAAATTAAGAAATTAATTACAAAACAGAATGGAAGAAACTTAAGCCTTAGTTTGTTCTCTTCTCTAAACATCAGTTATCAGGGGGTCAGCTAATTTAAATTAAATTTTAATTTTTTGTACCTCCCTAGAAAGGGAGCAGAATTTGTTACTTGGGAAGTCGATGATATAGTATCAGTAAGATTTAGAGGTCCGTTCGAAAATACGCTCTTCGCTATCAGAATCCATTTATAGAAGTTTATAGGCGAACACCGATGTTCCCGTACACACTGCGAGTGACTGGGACAGTGTTTTACGTTTATAAGGAGTTGTAGGGTTCATAAAACCAAACTCAGAAATGTTTCAAATGCTGAGTGGCTTTCATTTTTAGTCTTTGCTATAATAATTGCACTCAACAACGGGCACTATTTGCCCAAACTAAAGGTATTATTCTCGAACTGCTATGCGTTCATTGTTGCCACATTTCTGATGAATTATCTGGAATATTGCTGGACATTACATGCGCGCGTTTCACTGCTCCGGACATGGTTGTTAGGCTGTGAAGTAGTCCGACAGATGCTTCTTTGGACAGATAGTATCTCAGACATTGCTCTCCTTAAGGTTAACAAGACCTTCAGTGATCTCTGCCAGTGTCTTGTCCTCACTCAGGGCTGGGTCGTCTGCCAGTGTCTTGGCCAAGCACTTGGTAACCGCCTCCATCTGTTTCATCACCAGATGCATGGTCCTTTCGGTAGTGTCCAGTCTCTTACCGAGCTCACTCAAGTGTTTCTGGGCTACAACATGAAAAAACATTGAAATTAATTTAGATTCAAAATCAGTTAAAAGCAGGTTCCTGTGTTACATTCTATAAAACAGAGAGATTCAGTTCTTCATTTCTCAGAATTTTTCCCAGCGATAAAATAGAAATAATTTTGATCAACAACTCCTCTCTGATTGAGGATGGCTTCTGTACATAAGTTTTCATGAAAACTTGAACAAATAATTTGAGAGGAATTGAAACAAACAATATAAAATAATGATTTTAATTTTGTCTTCCATGGTAACACAAAATTCAAAGTCAGAAATTTACAACGAGCTAATATTTAATTTTAACCCATATAAATACAGGCCGGAACATCAAAAAGTTTAATTTGTTTTTTTAAATTATTTTTAAAATTTCATTTTGATGTAATAGATAAAATAATTTTCAATGAGTGTTGCATGATATGTTTTCATTTTTGTGAAAAATATTTTGAAACTTCAGCAGAAGTTATTTTAAACTCATCAATTGTCAACTAAATTTTGTACTCTAATAAATCATGCTATAGATGTCTAACTCAATTCGTCAGATGCGAAACAAAGGTATTTGGCGGAAAACACTCGCTATACAGTGCTAAAAATCAGCAAACAAAGCTTTTAAAATTGCTGGAGTGGGATGATAAACCGATTTCGTATCTCAAAGGTAAATTTGACAGAAAGAAACCAGACGTTGTGTCAGTTATTTTTAAGTATAGCGTTATTATCAATATTTATTTAATTTATTAATTTAAGAATATTCTCCTGAACTGTGGGCCACCGACAACCCGTCCATAATAAATATTAACAAGAAATGTGAAAATAATCATCAAAATATCTTCACTGGCTTCGGTGGTTTCAGCAATTTCTTAGTTAACAATATAGGAATAGTTACAGTAACCATAGCTGAACTAAGTGCGAGGGATGACTTAAATATACCGGTATTTTTAATAAGGAAAACTAAACAGAGATACCCAACTTCGTCCCTCGCAATAAACTAGTTTACTGCACTTCTGGTAAAGGTCAGTGATGTCAGTCAAGCCCTTTTCAAAATTCAACTAAGTTTGCGCTCGCTAGTGTTCCGTTTACACTGTCCTATTGAAGCAAATTATAGCGTTCATTATTTTATATAGTTTCAATTCCACTCCATTGTGATATCTCCCACAATAAAAATAGTATTCCGTTTTCTTTTCATAAACAAAATCGGTGCCATTTTCTTGTTTTCCTCCTCTAATCCTTCCCTTAACAATGCTCTCCTATAATCTTGTTAAGTGTACCTTCAAGGCAGCCTGCGCCTGACAAGTACACTATATTCTATATTGTTATTTGTTGGTTTCCAATTTATGATCCACGCCTTTTTTGTTACATTTACATACGTTTAAGGTATACTATTTCAAGGATTTTCAGCTAAAATATTCACCTCCGAGTAGTGACACTGTTTTCAGTACCGAGAGATTTGTTTTATATAACTTCTCAACTCAAGACATGAAAATTTATCAATTTTACGTAAATTCAAAACTGCTAAATTGCAAAGTCAGGATTAAGGGAAAATATCGAATATGATAAACTGAGTACCATATCAACATTTGTACAAAACTTTGGCGACTTAGCTTACTGGCAATGAGTTCGTCTCGTATCTCATTGACAACTTCTTGTTTCGGTAACATATCCAAGGAAATCGTCGACACAAACGAGCTTCGCCTTTAAACTCCAATTTAGAACAGAGTCTGTGAAGGCTAAGAGCACCGTTTGAGCTGATTGGAAAACTAAAAAGTAGCTTTTCCAGTGTTTCTAGATGCTAAGTCGTGTGGACGAGACTGGCAGCTGTTGTGGCAAGTGTGTTCACGTAGGGTCACCACAAGACTGTCAGACAAACAACTCCCTGTTTCTGTTCGGCATACGACTAACATTTCTAAGAATTATGATTGGAAGTCGACATCCTGCGGACTATTAGGAGATTATATTGATAATCATTCACCAGTTCACAGTGAACAGTGAATATTAATGAACAACTAAGCAAACTGCTATTCTTCTATTCGCCAAGATGCATCCACACCGACGAGCAGATGATAAATATTTTGATTATAACCTACTCAACATAATTCATAAACGCTTGCGGTAAATGTAATTATTGGATGAATTCATTGACAGTACACTGGCTAGTGTAAGGGTGTAGCGTAACTTGACAATGTCCGTACGTTTGTACGAACTAAATTCTTTCAGCGAATAACCAAGTTTTCTAATAATTAATACATATTATATTCACCAATTTTCCTACCCCAACTAATTGAATTTATCAACGAGGGGATATTTGGAAATTATATGTCATTTTCAGTTATTTTCAGTTTTTAACTTTGAAATTTCAACAATTTTAAAGTTTTGCAATTTCACAAATGAGTTTTTTGTTGTTGTTGTTCCCACCTATAGACACATCACATGTTTAATTGACTTTGAATAATAATAAAGTTAGGTCTTCGGTTCTAGATGATATAGCTACAATTCCTTTCACAAAAACTTGGTTTTAAATTTGTTTCATGTCGTACACCAGCGATACAATAAATTCGATAAATTATTCCACCACCTTGTGTGCACCGTTAAAAGCGATACTTCGAATGGAACAATAAAGAAATATGTAGAATGATAGAGATTGATAGAGGATGATAGGGAATTATAACAAATCATAGGGGATGATAACGAATTAATGAGTGGAATTGATAGTGGTGAAGACTAGAGACAAAATATAAATGATAAGGTTGTTAGGGAAACGAAAGCATCGAGGATGAAGAAGAAAAATACATTAACAACGAAAACGTTCTGACTAAAATTTTAATCCAATTTTCAGACGAAAATCTTAGAACGTTTTTGAAGGAGTATATATAAACTGATTCAAAGTCTACACAATATGAACCCAACTTTAATAACAGGCTAGAGCAAGGTCTGTGAAAGCGATATTTTAAATTAACCTCAACGTTTGACAGCTCCATCGCAGAGAAAATCAGCAAAACACAAAAACAAGGATTCGTCAGTTACGTTTTCAGCTATGCAGAACCTAATCTGAAATCTAGATACTGAACAAAACTTAACTTTAAACTATGCTTTAAAAGTATATCGGACTCATAGTTTTGCCGGAAATTAAAACCGTCCGATGTTTTTTTGTTAATGTGTGTTCTCCTTCCCTTACTCCTTCCCCGCCTTTTGTCAGTCTTATCCGCATAAGTCTTTCCATTTTTCGCGTTCGTCGCAAGTTCTCATCACTCTCTGTCGTTCTCTCTCATTTTCCGTTATTTAGCCCCTGTCCAGCTTGCGTAACTTCGCATAGAACTGAGGGCGTGTAAACAATTCACTCTATTCCGATGTTCGTTGGCCGACTCTTGACAGTGAGAGACTGAGAAAGAACACTACAAAATGTTTGTGGAAGCTGGAATTGAACAGATAGGATCCTCATAGAAAGGACTTTACAGAATACGAATCTGGACCAGAACAATTGGCCCAATTTTTCTATTTGAAACACTTGAACTCGACTTACTCAGTCTAAAATCTTTCGGCCGAAATAGAATGACAAACGGTAGAAATATAACACTTACTTTTCAACGACGGGATAATGATAATAATACTAATTATACTATAATTACAATACTTTCTTTTGAGAAGAAAGTTCCGGCACACTTGACAGAGTGAAATAAACAGTTTACATTAACATTAACAAGTTTCATTCCCATGATGCATTGCACGCCTACCTGGAGCGGCCTTGGCGGAAGCCTTACTCTGTACTGTTTGCAGATGTTTGAGTCGGTCAGCGCACACCTCGCACACGATCAACAAATCCTCCAGGCGCGTCTTTGTATCAAATATCTTATTATAGTCTTGTAATTCCTTCAGGTACGGGCAATCTGGATAGAACTCCTTGTGGCTCTCAAGTGGATTATCATCTTGTTTCCATTCCTTAAGATTTCCATTACAGCTGAAACACTTGACTACGTCTTCACGACCAGTAAACACGAAACCAGCACGTGCCAGTTCAAATACGTTAGCAGAGCTTGTGGCGGGCCAGAAACAGAACGTGCGTACGCGGTTGCCAACATAAGTCATATCTCTGGTGTTTACTGCAGGGGGTGTCGAGGGTTTGACTGTAGTGACTACAGCCGCGGGGCTTGGGGCGGGTTCGGGCTCTGGCAGAGGCTCAGATTTTGCTGGCTGCGGCGGGGGTGGTGGTGGCGTTTCAGGTGGCTTTTCAACTTTACTTATGGTAGATTTTTCTGCTAATAAAGTTAGTTTTGGAAGTTTAGTTTTAAGGTTTATACTAACTAGGTTTTAACTGTTTTCATTTCCTTGAGTTTTGTTAAAATGCCATATTAAATCAAAGTTAACTTTACTTTCGTTACTTGGCTTTAGCCTGCTTGTAGCCGGCCGCGAGGATATCTTACTGAAACCCTAATTTAGGAGTTTAGTTTGTTTGCATCGCAGGCTACTTGGCCTTTGATAAGAAACAAATCATGCAAACATAAAAGTGTAGTTCCGAAACAAAATGAAAACAGCTTAAACAAAGTAACTTACTTATAAGATCGATCTATATTTTGCGTCAGACATTGGTTATGCACAGCCACATGTTTGTAAGACGATAAGTTAACGGCATAAGTTATTAGGAGACATAATTTGATAAGGCGGGTACCAAGCAAGTAAACTGGTTGATAATAAAACAACAACAACAACAACAACAAGGACAGAAACAGCATTCAACAAAAACGACAACAACAATAACAACACGACAATAACGGAATCAGCAACAACAATAGCGCGATAACAGCAACAAAAACGACAAGAGTATTCGTCCTAATTGTTAATATAACTATTATATAATGTTATTATTTCTTTAGGCATGATAAAGTTTTCCAAATCAGAGCCGGAACGATTCCTCAATTTTCCTGTGTACTTAATAAATCAATATCGCAACTTAATTAAATATTAACGTAAAAGAAAAAGCAAAAAAGACTACAGGCCACAGGGATGGATTGATTCCCAGTGCAAATAAACAGGAATAAAGCAAAAGCAATAAATTGAAGGATAGTTAAGATCTTAAAGGCATGCAGTGCTATACAGTTATTAGAAAATTTATTATCAGACGCTCTAACAAAACATGCATACCATAAGAAAGTCACAAAAGCCACTGAAACGTACGGCAAGGATGCTCTTGCAATGAGCCGCTACGCCATGCGCATGCGACGACTGAAGAAGATGAACCGGCAGTCGGTTCTCATGCTGATTGCAGCGAAGTTTGAATTGTATATCAGCTGTCCAGATAGTGCTAACTCAGTAGCATATGATATGCACCTGGGTATTTACAAGGGCTTGCAATGCAAATGCAGGCATGGGAATGAAACCATTTCTTGATCCATAGTCTTTTTTGTACGAATATTATAGTCAATGATCTATAGACTTATGAAGGTATAAATACAACGCCATGACCCATAATCCATATATCGGGAACAAACAGTAACTGCTATTTTCTCTTTTCCTCAAAGAGGCGTTACACTCAAAACCCGCATATATTAGAGCACCTTCCTGCGATAATAAGTTATGACTAGCTATTACTAAAATCTATTACTAGATTTATAAGGTATCATCAGATATCACTGGCTATCATTAGATATCATTAGCTATCACTGGATAACAAATAAGAGGTATATATAGAGAGAGAGAGAACATACACGGATTTTTGCTGTATTGGAGATACATAAATTCAGTGCTATGAGAAAGTACTTAGCCGCCGACCAAGACCTTTTGTAATAACACTTGCTGGTTTATTTGCTCATGTATTAAAAGGTTATACTTTGCGTTACAATTTAGTCTGTATATATTTAAAAAGCAGCACCCATGCAAAGGATTGGAAGTTTTAACAAACCTAATCAGGTAAATGTATTACCTTTGCTCACTATCATTATCTCCCGATCATGTCAATGAAGTACGATTTTTGCGGAAACAGCACGCAGGTTGGGCGCCTCTATAAAATTTAGATTGTATTTATCTCTGGGGTAGGGGGGCTGACATATGTGTTCATATTGGTTATATTTTGCCTATATGTTTGGTTTGGACATAGTTGTTAGAACTAACTGGTTATGAAGCTTTGCAAACTTCAAAAGCGATGAACAAAGCTGCTTTGCTTTAGGTTGAACGAACCGTGACAGTGCACATTGTTTTGTTGTACGTGTGAGCCCAAATGTTTCTATTGGTTAGTCGTTCATTTGCATTTCAAAACCTTTTGTGTTTTGTGCACTCTCAAGGCCAGCAAACAAAGGATATAGAGAACAAAAACATATACCAAAGAACTCGCCGACTTTCATAACCAGTTCCCTCCAATAACTATGGTTTAGATTAATTTTAGTGCGGTGAATATACTTTCTTCTTGCTGGAATCATACTATTAAGGAGCCAATACATTACCAATGGTTTTTCAATAAAATAGACCAGAAGTTATGGTTAGACGCATTCTTCGCCTGTTTGGTTTTTGCAATGATCGAACTTTGCTAATTAAAATCAAAGTTCCTTCAAACTTATATGGAATTAAAATTGAACTGATAAGCTTATTTGTTTCAGCAATACATCTCAGTTCTTCTTTTTCTGTCTAGTTTAACATGTATTGGTGCGAGCATGACAAGAGCTGTTGTATGATTCAATTCCATACAGCACAGCCCATCTAATTATAAAAAAACTGATACCGGTATATATAATTATAACTTGGATCATTACGGAACATTGTATTGTTTTTCATTTCTTATTAACTGATTCAATTTTTATATTTTTATCTGGCTCAGTGCACTCAAGCTATGCTCAAAGCCGGTACCGTATTTCCTTGACATCTCTCTTCCAATATTAAGCACTACAATACGATCCACCCCACCCCCTTTCGTTACCTTCTGCCTCTGTCATGAATTTCTGTTTTGCCAGCGCTTCGGCCTCCTTCTTCTTCCTACGTCGTCTCTGTAAATTACAATAATGTGATTTGTATGAGTTTGCGATGTACGAAATTCCCAACAAATCACAGGAAATCTAAAAATAACAGGTTACCGTGGTAGAATAACACAAAAGAGATGATGCTAAGTCGTAAAGGAACGTGGATGGTTAAAATTGGGGAAGATTAAAACGGATTGATAATTGCTCTCAATTTAATTTCGGTCCAGGCTAGACATTAAATAAGTTAAATCCATTCGCTTTCAAAATTGTGTTTCTTGTATTTAGGCACTTTCGGTTTTTACATTGTATAACCACTTAACCATTTCTTGTCATCCTGTAGAGCTTACAACTTGTGTTTCATGACAGTGAAGGTTTTGTTCCTGACATGACTTTAGAGCATGCGCATTACTGTGACATAGGGTTACATAACGAGCGCTCAGTGGTTGGTTAACAGTTCGCAAAAATAATATTTATATCAAAGGATAAAGGGATTCATTTCACCTTTTAATAAACCTATTTTATCAATATAAACGCAATATAAAACGGCTTCTTGTCTCTATAAGTCCTATAAACTGCGATATATCAAATCCTTCAGCAATTTTGAAAGGCATGATTCTCAGAACTCATTGTTCTGCGTTACTCGTGATTCGTCAAAAGTTCCCCACATTTTCCCCGAGTGTCACTCATTTTGCTTGAACCAAAGATCGTATTATAATTCCTAGATACATATGAATACCCATTTGTCCTTCTATTGGTATTCCAAAATCCACAATGTCAATGAAAACATTTTCAGCCAATTATAGAACCCTCGGTGCAAAAAATCGCAGTACAAATTATGAAAGATATATAGCCCGGCAGGAGGAAGTAGGCTTGTAGCACTTTTTGGCAGCTAGTATATTTAGCAATCAGTGAATGAACTGAAATTTGCTTTCGAATTCGGGCCTAGTCCGTTGCGCATTAGGCTCGGCGGTATTCAGCTGCGAAAAACCCGAGTCTAGTTTAGCAGGCTAGACAGCATGGAGTCTGTGCACGTGATTAGTGAATGTATTTTGTGCACTTGTGGTTTCACTGGGGGCAAAGTATACGCCTGTACACGAGTGTTTGCTAACTATGGAATTGCCACTGCTTTTGGCTTGCTTCCAAGTTCCGTTTTTAGCCGGTCCTCTGAATGATACCTCGGCATTGTTAAACCCGCAAAGATATTTCTGCAACTCACATATACAGCACTGAACTCTATAACAACGTAGTTTGCGATTGTTTCGATGGGATGTACTTTTTTTAAATGGTCAACCTGGTTCAGTAACACTGAAGTGAGTTTGGGTGAAACAGAAATGGGCGAGTGACGTTACTTAAAATCATGTTGAGGTCATGTGCATAAAGATTTCACTATCATTCGGAACTAACTCATTCCAGCGAACTCCTTCTGTATGCAACCCGTTAAGCCATATAAAACTAATAAAGCGTAGCGTGTCAGTATTGCTGATGGTCATGTTAAATCGGTTAGAGCCTTATTTCAAGAAAACATGTCACGGTCGTTTTAGCCGCTCGTATTACATGGGTATTAAAGTCTTGCCGTCAAGAGAAAGACATTCAGTTCTCAAAATATATCTTCCTTTTTCACGGCCATTTTAATGGTCGTTTTAAAAATATTTACGATTGAACAAGTGAATGGATTTTAAAACTGCTTGCAGTAATCACAATTTCTAAAAGCGACAATCGATTCATTTTTCACTATTTTTACTGCAGGAATAGTTTTATTAAGTAATTTCACCTTTCACTTTTTTCAGCTTGAATGTGCTAATGTTTATTAGGACATGAAAAAGTTGGGTAAAATGTGGATGCATACACTACTAAATTACCACTAAATACATTATTTAATCCATGCAACATAAGATTCTGTTATTATGCTCGTCGCGCCTCTAATGTTGTTTTAAAACTATCACTTAACAGTTTGTTGTTGCCAGCTCCGTATGTATTAATATTAAAAGTAATCGGGGTTTGCAGGATAACCGGCAGTCTGGAACAAAGGTATTCTAGCATTGTCCTTCCTTCGAACGTGATGCCACAGGACAAATCAACGTCAGTGGAACAAAAACATGAAATTCCTATCAGTTAATACACAAGACATCTGTGAAAGCTCAACTGGTGCTGGTATTCTTCTTATATTTTCAACCTGTCGATGTTTTTAATAGAAATCTTAAGTCTGTCGAAAATGTGTGACATCTTTAACAGGTACATTTGTTTATCAGGTGGGTTGTTATTTGTGAATAATTAATTACTGTTCGTGTGGAAACTTAATCTGAAGAAAAATGAGCTGGAATTTCTACATTTTCCTTCGTTAGAAACTGGGGAAAAGGATGATATCTTTTGAAAACTGAATGTCTTTCTCTAGACGGCAAGACTTACCCATGTAATACGAGCGGCTAAAATTGGCATAAATATTTTGCTTTCCTACTGGTTTGCGTCTTTAATGTAATAGCTGAAAATATAATACCACGCCCAAAATTTAAGGGTGGAAGGTCGGTTAAATTTTATTTAATTATTCTTTTTCAACTTATAAATGTGTCAATAAAATTGCTCTTTTTTATATTGTACTAGCCTAGTAAAGAATATTAAATTAGTTGTAGTACTTTTATAAGAGATACTGTATTTATTACGTCTCAGTGAGCACTTGCAACTTATCTGGAGAGATTCTTCTTAAACTCTTCGAACGTAAAACAAAAATACTATCCCCGGAATTGACTTTCATCAAATACATTTTGAAAATTGAATTTCCTATCTGAAGTTTATTAATCAAATAAAATTCCACGTTAATGTGCAAAACAGACATTCAACAAAAGAAACTTCATAAACATATATTATCTCAGTACATCAAGCGTTGAATTTTAATTGCACCTGTCATGCCGCTACTAGCTAGACTTTTGCCTTCTGAAAAATGTTTTGAAACGTAAGTAAACCCAATTTTAGTTAAAACTTTATACAATGGCGTGGAATTGCAATTTTAAGCCAGTGAATTTTTATAAAATTATTTATGTCTTCGAAGTGAACAGATGTAATTTGACTTTTATCGGAATGCCAGCGTGAACCAATATTCGTTTATATATGCAAAACTGGATGCCATTAACGGAATCAAGCCAAGACAGAGAAATTAGGCCTAATCAGACAAATTTAAAACTTTAGAGCTGGAGCTGCAATATATATTTGTTCAACTTACCCTCCAAAGTTGTATAGCCATAACAACAGCTAAAGCTGGAAGGACATATTTCCACGGAATGTGATACCCAAGGATGTTGAAATCCGACAATGCTTTGCAGACTGTCGCTACGATATCTACATGCGGCTTAATGTGTTTCCTGTATTTTTTTCTGATAAATGGGAAAGAAACTGCAAGCAAAATACCGACTACGGCGACAATGAATAATTTCTTCTTGAATCCAGCCATTTCGACCGAAATCAAGGGAAATGTAAGATATAACTTCGGTAGAGATGCTGTGCTATAAAGTTTCTGTTTACAACTCCCGCGAAGGATTATTTATATCAATGCCATCGGCCTCGTTCTTGTGTATCCAATCAGATGTTGTTGTGGTCCCTGTGGTTTTGCGTTTGTTTTAAATTAATTCAAAGCAAAACAAAACAAAACATAAAATTAAAAGGTAGCTTCATTTTAAGGCGATGAAATAAATAATTGGTATCCAGTACTTGGCACAAAACACAAATACTTTGCAGGGCATTTAAATCGTAACTTCTCTTCCTTTTGATTTGGAAAATCAAAGTTACGAATAAGCAGCAATTACAACGCCAAGGTTGGGAAAACTATTATGTAAAACAACTTTAAACTTAAAAAACAAAAATTCGCTTCCCTTACATTTATTTCAATGATTAAACTCTTAAAGTAGCGTTTCGTTGACTAAGGCAGTACTATATAGGAAGCAGTGAAATTTTCCAACTTCAGGTGAGTTACTTTGTGACATGCAGGGAATATATGTTACCTGTTTTCTTGTCAAAATAAGAGCAGGTCTGGATTAGAGCTTATGTGACTAACTCCATACTCGAAAGGGTGGAGCATGATACGAAGCTGAGCTCCCAGCTTTGCAGTCAGTGCGGGATCATGAAGACATTTTAGCAACGATAGTGGCTAAAATTCTAAAACTGCTTTAACCAAGGCTTACCCCTATACTACTTTCAAAAATCAGCGTTGTACATGCAATATTTGTTTAAAATATAGCAAAATATGGAGTTTTAACAAAAAATGTATCTCAATAACCGAAATAGAATATATAACTGTTGACTAATGTGCTGTGTAACATGAGTTTTGCCGACCCGAGGGAATTAATAATCCCCTAGGCCAAAGGACGAGGGAAACATTTCTTCCCTAGGGTAAGCAAAAACTCATGTTACTCAGGGAAAACCACTGTCAACAATGGCTTTGCTATAGAGTAATTGTGAACGCTAATTGGGAGGAAAGAAGTCTCCAGCTTGTGGAACACGAATATTTGTTTCCGGAAACAAATAAATATTTGACCAATCACAACGTGCGTACTATTTGAACGCGATTTAACAAATTGCAACATCACGCATATACGAAGCCTGATTAGAACGAGTCGCATTCGCCTTGAACAGATCAAGGCCGGCCATAAAGGGGTTTGGTGTTCCCATAACTACAACTCGAGAGGCAGGATTGCAGGGTCCCTGGGCTAAGTAATTGGGTTTCTGGTTCTATGGCTCCACCGAGCGGTCAATACAGTCATCAAACTAGCTTTAAACAAACAAAATTATTATTTTGGTCTCTAGAAGAAAAACATTTTAACTCACTAAAGTTTCTAACTCAGGGCAACTGTTGAATGTATTTTCAGGTGCGAGTCAATCCGGTTTATCAGTGTATGAGTGTGTGTGGGTCAGTGTGTGCAGGTAGGGCCAGGTAGGTGTATATCTGGCTCAGTGTGAGTGGCTCAGTGTAAGTGGGTCAGTGTGTATGCAGGTAGGGCCAGGTAGATGTATATATATGTGGGTCAGTGTGTGGGTTAGTGAGGGCAGATCAGTGTGTGTGGGTCTGTGTGTGTGTGTGTGTGTGTGTGTGTGTGTGTGTGGGTTAGTGTGTGTGGATAAGTGCATGTGTGTGGGTTAGATACTGCAGATCAGTGTGTGTGGGTAAGTGTGTGTGAGTTAGTGACTGCAGATCAGTGTGTGTGGGTTAGTGAGGGCAGATCAGTGTGTGTGGGTTAGTGTTTGTGGGTTAGTGTGTGTGGATAAGTGCATGTGTGTGGGTTAGTGACTGCAGATCAGTGTGTGTGGGTAAGTGTGTGTGGGTTAGTGAGGGCAGATCAGTGTGTGTGAGTCAGTGTGTGTGGGTTAGTGAGGGCAGATCAGTGTGTGTGGGTCAGTGTGTGTGGATTAGTGTGTGTGGGTTATTGTTTGTGGGTTAGTGAG
Source organism: Epizoanthus rinbou (assembly GCA_025505405.1). Lineage (NCBI taxonomy): Eukaryota > Metazoa > Cnidaria > Anthozoa > Zoantharia > Epizoanthidae > Epizoanthus > Epizoanthus rinbou. The sequence continues at coordinate 435 of JANVCH010112401.1, read as the reverse complement.
GGCAGATCAGTGTTTGTGGGTTAATGAGGGCAGATCAGTGTGTGTGGGTTAATGAGGGCAGATCAGTATGTGTGGGTTAGTGAGGGCAGATCAGTGTGTGTGGGTTAATGAGGGCAGATCAGTGTGTGTGGGTTAATGAGGGCAGATCAGTGTGTGTGGGTTAGTGAGGGCAGATCAGTGTGTGTGGGTTAATGAAGGCAGATCAGTGTTTGTGGGTTAGTGAGGGCAGATCAGTGTGTGTGGGTCAATGTGTGTGGATTAGTGTGTGTGGGTTAGTGTTTGTGGGTTAGTGAGGGCAGATCAGTGTGTGTGGGTCAGTGTGTGTGGGTTAGTGTGTGTGGGTCAGTGTGTGTGGATCAGTGTGTGTGGGTTAGTGTTTGTGGGTTAGTGAGGGCAGATCAGTGTGTGTGGGTCAGTGTGTGTGGGTTAGTGTGT
>JANVCH010112290.1:0-13739 GCA_025505405.1 Epizoanthus rinbou | reverse complement strand
GTCAGGTGGGTGGTTTTTATTTTTATTTTTTATTTTTTTAAAAAATAAAGTAGATTGGAGAGAGTAGTGGGGTTGAAGATAATTGTTTCTTGTCACAATACTATTTATGAGTCAAGCCATCGGTATTTTGATTTTTCATTTTATTTCATGAAAAATTATTTTAATAAGTCTTCAATCGACATGTGAAGTGTGGAGTTTATTGTTTATTGTGTATCATAACCGTATTAAAAGTTAACACAAGTCTCTTACTATTTTAAAAGTTCACACGTACACAACTACTTTTCAAGACAATAGCCAGCATGAAAACGTGTAACTTGTATAAACTAAACCGACATACTCTCTATAAAAACGTTTGGGCATGAGTAAAACTAAAACATTGTACACAAAGTAAGCAAACGTAAAAGTACTTAGCCTTAAGCAAAGTGTTAAACTGAAGCATGTACATGTACATCCTCAATCTCCTTTTGCTTCAAAAGTTTGCCGCGTGTCAATAAGAGCTATGAATGCTGTGCCTTCTTTCCACGCTTTGCAATTCAGCATTTTGCAGAGCAAAAGTTGCATTGAGGTTCTCTGAAGAAGCCAGTGCATGGTGTATCACAGATTGTATTCAGAGTGACGCTGCGAATGCCTTAAGTACTAGAAAATAACCAACCTTTAACGTGGAATACATGTATTTGTACTCGTTCCAGTCCCTCTCTTGCAGTTATTTGGATCTGCTGTCTCAGTTGTATAATACAAATGCTTCTTCCTTACAAAAGCATAATGTAAACGGTAGTAAATGAGATTTGGAAACAAAATATACTATATGCACATGTAATAAGAAATTTTAATGCAAATAATCTTTTATAAGGTTTAACAGTGTTAAGTTATAATACTGTATCATGTAACTGACTCGTGTTTGTTTTATACTTCTGAGTTACAGTTTCATAGTGTTTTATCACAGTTTATTAACCCATCCGATCATCTATTGTGTAAGTAGGAACTGGATGCCTACTTAAAACATGATCCCAAACTTAGCTGTACATGTACATGTACATGCACTTGTGTGGCTGGAAATATAATTTACTGCTGACAATGTCAGTTTTCCCCTCACTGCCTGCTGTACATGTATGTAATAGGAGACACTTGATTGGATAATGACACATCTTTTTGCTTTGTTAGTATCCACTACAGCTCCGACACCACCACCTGTGACAATGCCTCCAGGCCCAACCTCACCTGGCCTATGCAACGCTGTTGTGGATTTGGCATTCATTGTGGATTCATCTGGAAGTATTAGCCCCAACAACTGGGCATTAGTAAAATCGTTTGTGAGAGCAATCACAGAAAAGTTTGACATTTCACCTGCTGGTACTCATGTTGCTGTCGTGGCTTACAGTACCAAAGCCCAGACAATGTTTCAGTTCAATACCTTACAAGGAAATGAACTGAATGCAGAGAATGTTTCAAAAAGTATTGATAAAATAAAACACCACAGGGGTTTAACATTTATTGACAGAGGACTGCTGGAAGCTGAACGTAATGTTTTTGATTTAACAAAAGGAATGCGATCAGACGATATACCACGGGTTAGTAATAGTTTTCCTATTGTATGTTTCTGTCGCATCAACAGTGTGTGCAGTTGTGTCATCAGTATAATGTTAATTATGATTGAATACTTGACCCATTAGATTTACATTTGGGATTAGTAAATAACCAGTCCACAATCAGGTTCTACAGTGTACATGTATGTAGTAGTTAATGTTCTCGTAATAGGCCACATTAGACCTATACTCTGATACATACCAGCAAAAACTTTTTTGTGACAGTTTTACTGACTGCATTGTTTAGCATTGAGTGTGTTAAATGACACTATATGGTGTTCTTTTAAAGTCATCGTATATACGGAATAACATCACTCTCAGTTTTAAGAAATAAAGCAACTTTTTGGGTGTGTTCCTTTTTATATTTGTCTTCCAAAACTAACACCAATTATGCTATTAAAACTTATTAAGGTTGCACTGCTTATTACTGATGGACAACAAACTAAGAACAAAGGCCCTTACATGAAACCGGATATTGCAGTTGAAGGGCTGAAGGGCAAAGGTGTCTACATGTATGTCCTTGGTATAAGTAAGAATGTTGACAAGAGAGAACTGGTTAACATTGCCACAACCCCCAATGACTTTTTCGTAGCACCAACATTTGCTGATCTGGAGCACATTTCTCAAACAATCCGGGAAAGGTTGTGTGAAGGTGGGTTGTATTTGTTGATTACAAAATTATTAAGGTGTCAAGAATGTGAGAAGACGGATCTGAACCCCCCCCCCCCCCAAAAAAAAAGTTGCATAACAAAACTTGGGTGGCTGAAAACAGTGACAGTCATAAAATATCCTTTTTCAAAATGGTACATGTATTACATGTTTTTAAAAAAGGAAAAGCTGAACTATTTAGGCATCCCCAAGATTTGTAAAGTTGGTGTTGTCACTGCAGAGTTTAGTGTCCATGGTAATAGTATCAATTACCGTAAATACCCGTAGATTGGCCGCACCCTAAACTTTTTTCCGTTTTTTTGAAAAAAATAATAATTGGCTCAAAATGCAAGTGCGCCTAGACACAACTGTTGAAGTAAGATTATAAATTGTTTGACATTTTACGTTGTAAACTCATTTCCGTTTCTTCAAAAGGCACTAAAAGCCTTGAAAACATTCTTGATTTGGTGTAGAGTGCATTGTGCTGCTTTATCTTGTTGGTTTTGTCAAAATAGACAAGAATTTGTTTACGAAAGTCTCCTGTTTCTCTTGTGCGTAATGCACATGTACATGTATTGTAACAATAGTGTTTAATCACATATGCCATATTGTTGTTTACTGATTTAGTAATGTTTGAAGCACTATTTAACAGTCGATCAAACCAAAAATGTTGTATTCGCATTTTTCAATATTATCAGTTTTGTTGATATTACCATCATTTACATAATTAATGCTGCATAAATTAAGAGATCAGCTCATCTGAATAATTTATTTGTATAAGGTCTCCATCTAAACGTTTCAGGCACTAAAAGTTTGGTTTAAACAGTGTTCTGAGAACCCATTTAGTGATCTTATATTACATGTATAATAAATTTGTAAAGTAGGGAATACCAGTAGTTAACATTATTTGTAATACTGTAAAATGCCAGTTATAAGTCCGTCCCCCGGATTAGGGACCCCCTCTGATTGTAGGCCAATCTGCCTATTAAAAACATTATTGATTAGAAATTCCCTTCCAATCAAAAACACGTAATACAAAAACACTTTTGACAGAGCTGCCAGTGCAACTTCGAATAGAACAATAAGTTTAATGATAGCTTTAGTGTTCTCTCGTTAAATATTAACACCGGAAATGTACAAGTTTAGGGTTTATAATCAGTCTTATAACAAGTCAGCATTTTAAGCAGAATAAAATAATTAGTAACAAAAGTAATGAGAATCTATTGTTCAAATTTGTATTTTTGAACAATCATTATGTAATGAACTTACTTTGCAGTAGTTTGGCTTAATTCACAATAATATTTTCTCTTCTAGATGTTATACCTACCACAACTCCAGTGCCTACTACCACCCCGACTCCTACAATTGGTAAGTAGATGCCATCGTTATTGTTGAGAATTATTGGAACTAGGAGCAGATTGGATGGAAGAGCTGACTAGCACAGATATAATAGTTATGATGATGGCTTTGTTGTTGGATTTGTAATGTATAAAGCATTCAAACAAGTATTTTAATCAAGTTGCCAGGGTTTGCACTGCTGCTGGAATTCCTAGAAAACGCCTCAAATGTTATGCTCTTTCAGGGCCTTGAAAAATCCTTTTATCATCTACCCGAGAACACTGTGTTTTGGTAAATTATTCAGTGATTTGGAATTAGCTTTAGCATTGGAATTTGCTTTAGCAAGAGTCATATGTGAACGTTGTAGTTGAACAGGTTTGTAGTGCAGACATTTTCACTGCTGCTGCCATGAAATAAAACAGGGCAGAGTTGTGGGAAAAATATTTTCCACCCTGAAACTCTTGACTGAAATTTTATCATGTCAAATTAGTACCAACCCTGAAATGATTAATTTCATATAACTACTGTTTGTTTACCTAAGGTGCCCTGCAAACAACTACGTACTAAGATGATAATGTCTGGTCATGTGTACCAATCCTATTCATGCATGTACTCTCTGTCTACCTGCTCTCCCAGTGTTTTCTGCATCTTTGGAACGGATAACAGTCTTTCATTAGTGTGGTTAAAAAATATCATTATTATTTTATGTGTATGCATATCCTTGCATTGTTTCCGTGGCTCAATGTACTAATTGTTTTGTTCTTGCCACCAATTTCATACATGTACAGTATAGATACTAATTAAATATTTTCTCAGACCCTTGTTTCAACTACAACTGCAAGGAGAATGGCCCATCTTACTCCAGTTGTAAAGTTGTTAATGATGCAGCAACTTGCGTTTGTCCGGATGCCTGCCCAAGTGACCGGGATCCTGTTTGTGGCTCAGATGAGAAGACATGGAATAATGAGTGCGAGTTTAAACGTTTCTGTTGCCTGAATAACAAGAATTTAACAGTTGAATACAAAGGCACTTGCAGTAAGTTTCTGATTCCAAACATTGTTTGTTCTTCTCTGCACATTTTGGTCAACCAGTAGTATCCTTACTTTTTGTTCCAGCTGAAATCCATTTTGTGATGGAAATTATTCCTAAGATTGGAAAAGTTAAAAAGGAAGTGAGTTTAATATATCTTCAGCATTGGAAAGTAAGCTAGCTTACTTGTTAGCTATGAAAAACCACGAAAATTGTGCAAGCTTATGTCCCACTGTACCAGCACTAGTTTGCAAGTTTGAACAGTTTACTTTAATAGGGTATAAGGTATGTGTACCTGATTTCATGACCTGTGCTTTAGATACGAAATAGTTAAACTTTTAGCGATATTCACTTTCCCACTAATGAATCTAAAAGTAAGGCTTTTCTATTAGGGATCAAGATCAATTAGCAGGCAAAAAAATATTACATGTACATGTAGCACGATGCAGAACTATAACATAAAAGTAAATAATATTTAAATGGTGATTTGAAGTGATAATGAATACAGAAAAAGCTGCCAACAAGTCATTCTTCCATCCCTTCCCACAGTATGAAATGGTCTATCCCCAGCAGTGTTTAAAACAGAGGGAAATGAAAACATATCAACTGTGTCAACTGTATGCTAATTAAAGTCCCATTTTCCATGCTTTATTCCAGATCCTTGTGTTAAACATCCATGCAAAGCACCATACAACTCAGGTTGTGATAGTGTTGACGACACGGCAGTCTGTCGCTGTCCCAAGAACTGTCCAACTACACCAAGCCCTGTTTGTGCTAGTGACGGTAATGAATACATCACCGTATGTCATATGAGGCGACATTCTTGTGAAACAAAGAAACCAATTGTTGTTGACTACAGGGGCAAATGTGGTAAGAAATTTATTTGTGGCCTGATATTTTTTCAATGGTTTTATATATCAATGTTCCAACCCCTTATTGCTTATCCTCAAATATATACCTCTTATTAACCACATGTGAGGTTCGTACTGTAATGTTATCTCCTTTTTAAGCCCCCTATGCAATTAGTGCATGGGCCATAAAAAAGGGATAAAAGTGAGGATGAGAGGTACGTTGTTACTGTACAGATCGAGCTACATGTAACACAGTTAATAATATGTTTATTATTATGTGGTTATTTCCATGTTTTTTTCCAGTTTCCTGAATTTGTGATTAATTTTCTCAAGACCAGACTTGAATCTTAATTAATAGATTGGCTAATTGATACAGCAGGTTCCAGTTGTAATTTGCAGTTTGAGCAATTTATAACTCCAAGGGTATATGTTTTTCTTAAGAGATACCATGTCTACTCAAAGATGAATGCAAGTAGTTTATCACCTCCAAATGTTTACCGTGGCCTGCAAATACCCACGAAACTAGAAATAAAAACATGCAGTGCATATCTAGTTGTTTTCGAGTCAAGCGCTTCGATGTCGCTTCACTTTTTATTTTAAACAGACCAGGAAACAACAAGTTGCCTTCTCAACTGTGTTTCGATATATATTTTGCTTCCAACAAACACTTCGTCACTTCAAGATAACGACTTTACACGATAACAAAGGAGATAACACTCGGTAGACTAGAGCAACCCGCCAAGTTGCAAAATCGTACAATAAACAATAAAAGCAAGTCAGGTGTTGGAGAAACAAGTTTGAGAGAAAACAAAACACCATATCTCAAATTCTAACAGATCTAATCATTAAACATATGTTGCCTCTTGCAAAATCATTTACTAAGGAATGAATCTTTATCACAGGTGGACAATGCATCAACATTCAATGAGTATTTAACCTGCCCAGAAGGGCCTACAGAATATCTTTCCAACACACACCAATGACAAAATTAACGAACCAAAACGAGCACAAGTAGATAATTCCTTACCAGCAATTGAAACCCTTTCCAATCTCAACGTAAATGCAACTGTTAGTAGCCCTTGCAACAAAGCATTATATACAAAGTGCCTCTGACAGCCGCAATGCAGCCCATACGTATATAAATTATGACCATCATGATAAAATCCTCTATGTGCCTAATAATCAAAATTTTGTGGGGTGGAGGCGGGCCTCCGGCAGAGGCAAGACATCTTCATTTTTGGATAATTTTTTCCAAAGTCTTAGTCTCGGGGACAGGGACATTAAGTCATCTTTAAATATGTTCATTACAAATATTGGTTATAATATTAATAAATTTATTGGTGAAATACCCTACCGACGGTGCAAGAGTAGGCTGTCTACGCTTACCCCCCCAATCCCTTAATGCTGTATTATCTACAAGCTCACTGTAAATATTGGAAACAATGAACTATAACATATGGAAATTATAAGTCCATAGGGATTTCCTTTCCCGTGCACGAGTGGGTTAAATATGCACGATTTTACCCTGTTGACACTGGGCTTCGGCGAGTTCTGACCACCATTTTCTAGTTTTCCCAATTTGCCAAAAATAAAAATCCGTTGAACTTTTAAATGTTATTTTTGAAAATAGTTCACCAAAGGCGTCTTGTAGGCAAAATATAAATAAATTTTTGCAACTGGCACACGATTCTCAATATTTACTGACAGCCGCTCTTAAGAAGTTCAGAAATCTAGTTAAAATTGGACCTACAGTAATCCTGGGTTGGTGTTAATTAGCTTCTGCAGAACCAGGTGCAGTTGTGGAGAAGCTGATTAAAGGGTTCAAAGATTACATTTTTGACCATGACTGGATCTAGCCTGCACTGCAGAAAGACTACACCATTGGTATAGTCTATATTACATGTAAACTGATACAGGGTCCAGTTCTTCCAATAATAATTTGAAAATCATTGATTTGTAAATTAATTTAGTGATCAGTGTTTCCACTACTGAAGTCTTAATACAGTTCTTGTATCATGCGATCATAGATTAACTTTAAAATCAGAGATAAATGAAAATTTCACTTAACCCTGCTAATTAGCTATTAAGGAGTCACACCCATTTGATCTTTAAATAATAATTTATTTTCTAAACTATTGATTTAGCACTACTGGAGATTGGGGGAACATGTCAAAGATCATAAGTTTTATACATTATATTAATTCAGTTGTATAATTCTCTCTTTTCAGTTACTGAGTGCAAAGCCAAGATTGATATTGCATTTATTGTCGATTCCTCGGGAAGCATTAGTCGCAGCAACTGGGATAGAATGAAAAATTTCTTGAAGAGTGTGGTTAACGAGTTCGATGTTGGACCAGAGTGGGCACATGTAGCCATTGTTGCCTACAGCACCAACGCGAAAGTTGTACTAAAGTTCAATGAACTTAAGGGGTCTAACCTTACAACTGCACAAGTGTCCGATAAAATTGATAAAATGAAACATCAGCGTGGCCTGACATACATCGACAAAGCCCTACGAAAATCACAAAATTCCATATTCACAAGTTATGGAGGAATGAGGAAAAATGTATCAAAGGTTTGTCTGTTTGTACATGTATGCATTTATTTATGTTGGCAAATTTTCTTTAAACACATTGAACCTGTTGGCAAAGTATGTGACTGATAAGTGATAAATGGGCATGTTCTGTATTACATTGTGCACTTTGTGTACTTAGTTCCTGATTAATTAACATGTTTGCTTGGCTAATAGTCAATTTAGTAGTTACATGTGAAAGAGATTAGAAATAGTTGTGTATGATGATGATACATAAACAAGAGAGTTCAACAATTTCAACCCTGATAATTTGCAAGTTCAGTTCTTATAAACTTGAATGTTTCGATTTGTGTATTATTTTACAGAATTTCCAAGAAAAGATCAGCACTAGCTGTAGATTCTCCAACAAATGTTTACTTTGTTTTCTAATGCATTTTTTGAACTCGACAGCAAGAATTCACCATCTTTCAGTCCCCCTTTTTGTGCATTTGATTAGTACCTGCTGTAGGTATAGTTAGTGATGTTATCATGTTTATTTCCTTTGTTAAAATTAATAAATGCAGTCATTACACACACATTGTAAATGGCCTTCAACCAATCAGAGTGTGTGTTCTATTGAAAATGCTGCAATCTGATTGGTTCTCCTATTCACTATCTACGAATGATTGAACACAAGTAGGAAGTGAACAAGTCCAGTCAATTCAAAATGGCTTCCGCTTCTCAATGCCCTCAAATTTTAGTGACAAGAACAAACAAAACAGAACACCACATGTACATGTAGGTCCTTGTGCTATGAGGAAAACCTTGTATGTCACGGCCTTGTAACATGGCACAGAAGAAGGGACTACATGTGTACCAAGCTGCTTCAACAGTCTACTGCCATCCAAACACACAGCCAAGTACAATCTTAGACGTACTCGTCATTTCTCAGTTCCCCATTATCGCACTGATTGTTTTAAGAATTCATTCATCCCAGCAATGTGTAATCTTATAAATTTAGAGTTTTTAAGCATACATGTATTTTGTATTTGTATCTTAGCCTAGGAATAGTTTCTTATGGTACAGCTTGGAAGAGGTGGAAGAAGAGAGACTGGCGAGAGAGGGAGGAGGGGTGGGGTGCGAGTTGAGACATTCCTGTAGACCTAGTCTTCTGCATGTCACATGAGCATTAGCAGGGAGGCCAAGATGGTGACAAGAGCATCGTATCTTTATGTAACCTATTCATAAATTCTAGGTTGAATAAGATAGAAAAACTTCAATTATGTTGTTGATTGTAAACAAAACATTTTCATTACACACAAATCATTCAGATACCTACTGAAGTTTGGGGTAGGGCTTATTAGTGGTGTCGATAAGTGAAAACTAAGGAATGTGTGTGTACATGCACATTTCCTTGTGCGTGTACATACATACATACATTTCCAAATGCATACATACATATGTACATACATACATACAGACATATGTGTTCCCCTCAGGGCTTTTCAACATAAAGCAAAACAATAAAAGTGTATGTGCATGTGTGTGTACACATACTAATACGTATGTGTTTGCGTGGGTGGGTGACTATCGGACTTGTGAACTGATTTGTGCATGTCCATTATGGTTTAGGTGGCATTTGTGATTACAGATGGAAAACAAACAAAGGACAAAGGGCCATATGAAGAACTTGATGTTGCTGCAGAAAAACTAAAGGAAAGAGGTGTACAGATCTTTGGATTGGGTATTGGCCAAGGTGTAGAAGTTGCCGAGTTGGCACAAATGGCATCAAGTTCTGAAAATGTTTTTGAAGCTTCAAGTTTTGATATTTTATTAGAAGAAGTATCAGGCATAAAGCAAAGTGTGTGTGAAGGTAAGTGCAACCTGTTTTAATATTTTAATATAGCGTTGCTATGTACATTTTAGTTGTTTAACTCTTATTAGTGCATTTTGTAAATTTTCTTCTGTGTTTGTTTAGTTATGGAACGAAACGTTTCACCCAACACTTATCAACTTACTCGCTTGTATTATTAGTTACATGTAAGCTTAATATTTACTCACCACTTATTTAGTTACTGACTAATCTACTGACACTTATATGTAGTAGTAGCAAGTTCAGTACGCACGCCGTTACCTCGACTTAGTGATTACTTACATACTTACATACCTCCTTAGTAACTATTCTCTAACTTAGTGTTTGTTACTTGCCTGTTTGTGCTCCCTTGCTTACCTGTTCATTTATTCATTTACATTTAGTCCATTCCTAAATACTGTAATAGTTATCAGTTTCTTTCATTACTAACTCTCTTACTTATTTCTTCCTACAGCTGCCAAGGACACATTGGAAATAAGTATGTTTATTGTTTTAATTTTACTTTATAGTTGTAGCTCTAACTTAACACTGTTTTATCTTAGGACTCATTCATTAAGCAGTAAAACCATAGTTATTGGGGCAAACTGGTTATGAAACTAGGCGAGGTCTAATTGAAGAGCTTGGTGCAAAAATGGCCTAAGTGACGATTTTAGGTCGATTTTTTGAATTTTTGAAATTCTTGCACTTTTATCCACATAGAGTGTCTGGCTAGGCAATATTAACAATACTAAAAAGTTGTGTTAGCTCTACCATGACAGGGTGCGAAATTAAGAATTTTCTCAACCGGCCCAGTTGGATTTATTTAACCAGCCCAGAAATTATTCCTGACAATAAAACAACCGGCCTGGGTCAAAAATGTCAGTTTTTTAAATGGTCATAATATATGTCAATAACAAGCATCAAAACGTTCTTCTGGGATTTTAACTGGCCATCTCGGGCCAGCTAACTGTATTTTTGAGACAATATTACCAGCCCACAGCCAAAATAACCGGCTTTTCCACCTTAATTTCGCACCCTGCATGGCTAGAAACCCTCCAAATTGCTGATAATCTTGTCATTTTTTAGTTAGAGAAAAATTTCAGCATTAAATGAATCTGCCACACAGTGTAGTCATAACTTGGCAAATAATGACCCAAATCGAATTCGGTTTGGACCAAATTTGAGAAAGACGATGTCACACTGGAAATATCACAATGGTTTTCCATGACTTAGTTTGAAGTTTGAGTTTCGGGCAGAGATACCTGGCACTCGTGACAGAAGACTTAAAGAAAAATAATGGCCAAAGAGAAAGATACACATTGTGGATGTTTTGAGATAAGCAGGAAAGGCTAGTGTGGGCAATCTTGATGTAGTACAAAATTTAAAAGGTTTTGAAATTAATTAAATATAACAACTAACCAATAGAAACATTTTCAGTCGCATGAAAGACAAACAATGTTCGTTCATCCTTGTTCAGTCAACAAGAAACAAAGCAGCTTCCTACAGCCCTTTTGAAGTTTGCCTCAGCTGCATAACCAGTTAGTTTTAACAACTATGCTTAAACGTATCAAACTGTAGTAGTACATGTAACAAATCACATGTATCGGATAAACAATGGACAAATCTGCTATAACAAATGGATCAGACAGTGAGGTACACACAAACTTAACATATCCCAAACTTTATACTGTTTATTGCATTGCATAGCAGTTTACAATAAAAATGTGTGTAAGTGGCTTGAAATAGCATTGTGAGTTTCCTAGCTATTTTCCACCTTGTTTTTAATTTAACTGTGGCTATGACCATGGAGAAGTATTTGTAATTTCTGTTCACATGTAAAGATAAAGATGTTGTCTCCCAACAATAGGTATTGGCTGATACATTGTCGAGCATTGTATGAAATAGCTTAATTAACGTAGCTTAACAACTAGTTCTTACTGATACTTGTAGTAACAAGAAACCATAATATATTGATTTTGTTTCTAGATCCCTGTGATGATTATGATTGTGATGGCATTCAACCATATTCAATCTGCAAACCTGAAGGTCTGATACCGACATGCCTTTGTGACTTCGATTGCTCATCACAAAAGGAAGACCGCATCTGTGGTTCTGATGGTCGCACATATAAGAATGAGTGTGAACTTAAACTGTTTGCATGTCAGAAAGGAACCAGAATCACAGTTATTCACAAGGGAGCATGCGGTAAGTTACACTTGAGATGTGTAATTATCTCTGAATTAACTATATATTAAGATACATGTACAACTCCCAGAAGTGCTTCTGACAACTTTTTGAAGGTCGGTGAGGTGTTGAGAAGTTTCATGTAAAGAGTATATGGACTACACACAACTTCAAGATAAAAATACTTCAGATCGTTGTATACTTTACTAATAATAGCAAACTCTTCAATTCTGACAGTACAGTAATACACAATCAGGGAGTGAATTAAGGATTTTTTGTGGCCTACAAATTTTCAGTCTTGCTTTTGATGTTGAGAATGTTTCAATGTAAGTTCTTATTTCAAATTTGTATGCTGTTACATTTTTGGCCTACAAATCTCAAGTTTTTACCTGCTTTTCATCATTTGTAGGCCCTTAATTCGTACCCTGACAATAGTTGTAAATGTCTCTGATCTGTATAACTACTGATCAGTAAGTTATTTATGATACCATTTTAAAAAAGATTAGGTGTAAGGAATTTCGTTATCAAAAATTAAATGTCAAAATTCATTTGAAACAAATTATTTTGCATATTATATTTTACGTCTTTCACCAGGCTATAATACATGTAAATATATTTCTTATTTCATAGGCCGAGTTCTCTTAAAATATATACAAATTTTGACTTTTGCACTAGCTCCAATAAAAAACTAAATCTTGTACTTGTGAGAAATTGACATGAAAGCCATGTGCCTCTAGCTTTGTTATGGTGCAAACGGAATACGCTACTTTACCACTAAAACTATTTTGTGTTTTGTAGATCCTTGCGGTAAACTTGGTGGTTGTAAAACTCCATACAACTTAGGCTGCAGGAATGTCAATAATAAAGCTAAGTGCATGTGCCCAGACAATTGTCCAGAAGATGGTAAATCGGTTTGTGCCAAGAATGGAAAAGATTATGATAGCTTGTGCCATATGAAGAGGGCAGCTTGCTTAGACAATGAGCCAGTTGAAGGGGATTATTACGGTTCATGTCGTAAGTATACATAGAATACCTTGTCAGAATTAATGCCATCTTATAATTTACTAATGAGGTATAATGAGCCAAAGTCCCCTCATTCAGAGTGGTCCCTAACAGCCAACAGCCGGTAAAAATCCCTGGCTACTTGAGTTGTTTGTGCCAGCTACTTTTTTGAAGCAAATAATAATTTTAAAGCTATCTTGGTCTATTTCAGCGGTGATTCAAAATCAATTTAAATTATGTGAATTACTCAATCAATTGGAAAATTATACGGCATTGCAAATCGTACTCAAACAAGACAAAGAAATGTAATCTATGCCCACACGAAAAATTCTTAATAATTTGTCACCCGGAACTGAGCTCTTTAAATAGCAGGAACGAACTTACATCCACATGCTGGCACAGGAAAAAACATCTTCTGCACAATCGATAACTGATTACCACCGAACAATAACCTATTGTCTGCTACTATCTGTAATCCCATTCAAACGTTTGTGTAATCTAAAAAATTGTCATTCACTTGACGAGTTTTGCTTCGCCACGCCATACAAAACAGAGTTGTAGTGAAAATTAATGGATTGACCATGCTTGCCATTCGTACTTGTATTCACGCTTTAGGTATTGAGCCCTCTCTACCGTATGGTTTTGACCTGTCTATCTATCTATCTACCTACCTACCTACCTACCTACCTACCTACCTACCTACCTACCTACCTACCTACCTACCTATCTATCTATCTATC
>JANVCH010112179.1:0-13758 GCA_025505405.1 Epizoanthus rinbou | reverse complement strand
CCCCTCCGTACGCAATAGCGCTCTCCGTGACTACGAAAACTAGACCAACTGCAACGAACTATATATGGGATCGATATGCGGGCAGGCAAACAAATTATCTTGACGTATCTGCACGTTTTTGTACCATACATCTTTTGTCAGTTATACAAAGTGAGCAAGCGAAATCTGCAGTATATTGAATGCGTAACAAGTTCTCCCTGTTGTCCCGGTGCATGATGGGATCGATTTACTTACATTAATTAAGAGAGCGCTACCGAGATGGAAGATAGGGAGTCCATTGCCGCGATATGCTTCAGTGCTTGAGAACAATAGTGAACTTTAAACCGAAGCTAGATGTGAAAACTGCAGCAAATGTATGCACGAAAACTCGGCACCAAGCCTCTGCATAATTGACGTTGTTCTCAGTAATTGAAGCGTATCTTCGAGATGGGTTATTTCCTGGGTATTCCAGCAATATAAAAGAGATACCCAATTAGACACTCCAGAAACTACTGGACTGACACCTGCCCAAGGCCACCCAAGCCATCCCAGAAAGCACGAATGCTCCAACAAATGTTTGCACACTGTGTTATCAAAAGCATTTTGCAAGTTGTTGTATTGACACAAATACGCGTCTCGTCGTACGTCTAAAGAACAATGCAATTAGGAAATGCATTATGTGAATAGTAATGCTGTTTTGTTCTTTCATTCGAAAATTGCATGCAGTATCGATTTCTGGGATCGTTTGGGTGGATGGGGCCCAGTCCTATTGTAGTTTCTGGAATGGCGAATTAAGGAGAACGCAATGAAAGGAAAATTAGCGCCTAGCGATCTGATTCCCAGCCTGGGTGCCAAACGGCATCTTCTTGTCCTCGTGGCGGCTAACTGGTTATCGGAAGAAGGATTGGGTCTAATATTAGATTACATTTCTAGACCTTTGATTAATTCGTTGATTTTCTAGGAAGTGCTGTTCAAACAAAACAAACATTGCTCACTGACATATGACCATTTTTTTGTAGCTGCGATTTAATGCCCAGTTAATCTCCGTGTGTCCATCCCATCGACTGTAGATGGGACGATTATCCAGAGGACATTCCATGAACACTTTGACAGATGTCCTACACTGAAATATTTAAAACCATAATTTAACAGCAATCTTGCTAAATAAATCTATTATCTTATTGTCTAACTTAATAAATCGCTAAAAAGTGATATCGTGTTAGTATTTTGAAAGGCTATTTTGTGTAATGTTATTATAAAAAACATAAAAATATATAAGTTACATTATTCAAAAACAAAAATACTTTGAACTAAAGATGACGTAATAATTACGAATTACTTGCCTCTAGTATTTACAATAAAACGCAATAAAATCCACAATTTCATGAATTGGCTTGGTTAGATAATACAATGCCTGCATGAGAAAATGTCTTCATTTGGCTTATTTAGTCACCGACTAAAACCAATTTGTTTTTAAAAAAAAATCCTTGTCTGCAAGAGTTTAATAAATGTTCAGCATCATCCAGTTCTTAGTATATTAATCCTTAACAAGCAAAGTAAAGCCAAGCCAATGAGTGGTACAGCAATCTAGAAAGTAACGCCGCCAATCCACACCATTCACAGCGCAACAGCCCACTTTCGATAAATCAAACTTCAACTTGAAACAATAGACACCACTACGAGGCTCTGGAGAATAAACAATAGGGTTTGTCTATTCCCCAGAGCCTCGTATTGGTGTCTACTGTTTCAGGGTGAATTTTAATATCCATGGATATCTAAAGTGGGCTACTGGCGAGATACATGATGACGTCATCATAATATAAATCTCAAAATAATTTCCGGAGTTTCATAGTTCCTAGCTCTAAATTAGACCCAGCCTCATTCCCTTATGTCCCGCTCCGAACGGATGGGGGACTGGTAGCGAAAAGAAAATCGCGTTTTTCTTCCCATCACGTCACGGGAAAGAGTACACTCCAAATAAGGAAACCGGAGACTGGGAGCAAGTCCGAGTTATGAAGGAGTTAAAAATATGAATAAAATATCGAAAAGGAATATGATAGTTGTAGATAGAGTCCTAGTCCTAGGGACTGCGCATGCGTATGGACGGGTGACAAATGTGTCGCTTTCGATCTCGTTCCCAAGCAATCTCGCTACGGGATAAGGCACGAGCCGAGCCCACAGACAATCGAAATTCCTTATAAGGTAGTCCGCAGATATCGCGGACTAGCTCGTCATTAACTCCTCTGCTCTACATATTGTAAAACATACTACAAATACACTTGTATAGCCCACAAGTTACAAAATATGTATATGACAAGTGATGGTAATTATAGATAGAAAACTGTACGTTATCGCGCAGGATCAATGCCTTGACGAGAAACTGTACAAATTTTAACTATTCTTTTGCTCTCTTCTTATAAGATATACTAGTTAAATAATATTTTCTTGTTTTTTGATGCCATGATTCGACCTACTCGGAGTAACGTTTCTCCTCTCCGTATTCACACTCGGCCAATGACTCATATGTACACAGAAAAACTCCAGGTTTGCTGTGGAGTCTTCGTGTCTCTACTTCCACTGGAAAGCACAAAATACGAATAGAACACTAAATTGAAACAAACCATTAATCGTATCCCTCTCCTTAACATGCTAGTGCAATTCTACCAATTTCTTATATCTACAAGGTACATGACTAAAATCTCTCTATATTGAAGAAATCGAGGATTGAGACAAGGACAGAACGAAAGTACGCTAAAGTGACAAAATCGTCCGGTCCTTATCAATACTGATCCCTAGATTCCAAAGCGGAATATCTAAGCTATCGTTATTCGGATCTTTCTTATTAAAACAAGTAGAATAATTTTGTGTTAATCACACACTCACAACGGAATCCAACCTGCCACAACACGAGCATTCAACGAGTTTATCTTTAAATTACAGTGCGACCACTAACAACGGGGCCTGTTTTATAAGACTAGACCACTCCAGAAATAAATGTGCTCATCCAACTCAAACTATCCCATGCAGAAAGTAATGCCACAAATAGTCGGGCCCGTTTACACGAACCCGGGTTGGATGCCAGCCCGTGTCAGGTAAACAAGTTTGCAAACAATTTACGTTTTATACTAATTGTATTATTTTTTAAACGTGATATAGTGATGTGTATTGTATCAAAACAATAGCTTTCCTGGAGTGGCGAATAGAATTGAGTCCCAGTTTAACTAAACATTGTTTCTATGGCAGGTAATGGCGAGTTTTGTCTCTTATCACAAATCCTTAGAAACCTGTAAAACAAAACCTAGTATTTAGTGTTGTTACTCTATTACACAAAATGACAATTAAAAGATTTACAGAGCTGTAATAAAGTGTGTCTCTATTTCACGCTCGGCTTGGTAAAATAATTGTAAGGGTGAAATAGCCGATTCCTTCAAGTGCAATCGTCCATCTAAAATGCGAGTGTCAACATGAGTGCTGTTATGGCAAGTCGGATACCTAATTTTGTAACCCTCTTCTAGAATTCTACAAACGTAATCACATTAATCATCTTAGCAATTCTCACTATAAACACGCTTACTACTGATTTGTTGATGTAGGAAGATTTGGAAGCAGAATTTCCCTGCACCTAATAATCCACAGCACTAAGCATGTGCCATCTCTTAACAGATTTTCCTTTACTTTCTATCATTTCCTTCCAATGGCGCTCTTCATCTTCTCCTGTGTTGTCCCGTCCCATGGAGAACCATCCAATAATTTCCTTCCGTCTCATCTTCTTGATATTTACAATGGAGAACATGAGGCTAACGCTAGGAAGTTCAAATTCAATTATTTGGAACACGAAGGTTTCGTTAAACTCTGGGTCGTACATACTGCGACGAATCGATGTCTTACTCTTGGAGAGCTGTTGGCCGATGGAATTGAACATCGCAACCTTCACGTAAGTATCTGGGAAACAAGAAGGGTTTGAATAAGCGAATTTCAACGGTGATAGGGACCCGTTGGCAGCTACTGATATGCGAGTAGTGCTGAACATTCTTGGGGCGCAGTAAATTCAGGATGGAAATTATGTTCTATAGTATTGACTTCTAAGCATTTCAAAATAGATTGTAATGTTATTCTATTTTCATACTCAAGAATATAAAACGTCATGCGGGCTGTGACAATAACAATGCACTGTCCGGGTAATGTTGATAAGATGTAAATAGTAACAAATGCTAGCAAAGCATCTTGGTTCCATATGGTCCTTTAACCTAACCTAAGCTAAACTGAAAAGCATACAATGCTCTACATCCCCTGAGGGCCAGGAGAAATTCGTGAGCCAGGGATGAGCGGGGGGGGGGGGGAGAAGAAGGACCAAGAAGAGCCTATTCCCGCGTCATTCTCGCTTTCCTTTAGGCTTTACTACTCACTTCCAAACGACTGCTCCAGGGTTTCAGAGAAGACCAGTTTTACTGCCATAAACAACTAGGGTTGCATTCCTTCCAAGATAGATAACTCAAGCGTTCTATACTCCACAAAACAAATTCTGATTAATTATTTTAGATGTGCTATGTCTTTCAGAAAATAATGAGTCCCGGTCATGCTGAAAATATCTTCATGCAGAAATAGTGGAATCCGATGAAGGAAAAGCCACGTACGTGTTACAAATGCATCATGCGAACACACGTGCAAAACCCATAAGGAAGTATACGTGACTATGCTTTACTGAAACCGAACAAACGGAAAACCGAATCCTGAACATTGGTTCTTTCATTGCAATACACATTGCGTGAATAAACAGAGCTCTCGTCCACTCTTCCCAGCCATATTCACTTTATATAGCTCTCACCCACCCTATCCAGCTGCCAGTCTACCCTATATAGCTCTCACCCACCTTATCCAGCTGCCAGTCTACCCTATACATCTCTCACCCACCCTATCCAGCTCCCAGTCTGCCCTATACAACTCTCACCCACCCTATCCAGTTCCCAGTCTGCCCTATACAACTCTCGCCAACCCTAACCACCTCTCAGTCTACCCTATACATCTCTCACCCACCCTATCCAGCTGCCAGTCTCTCACCCACCCTACAAAGCAATCATCTACGCTATTGCGAGCGGTTCATAAAGACTCGTGATGCAAGGTTTCGGTTACTTGCATGTATTTGTACTCTTATCCCATGCTTCCCAGCGGAACCCTGTGGTAACTATAAAGCGATTTTAAATGGCTCTGGGAAACCGTGTCTCATACTGTATACGTCTATCATGGATATTGCATGCAACTATGGGCTTCACGTCGTGTTCCTCTTATACTTCTCTCGTGCTTTATAAATCAGCTTCGCTTCGTGTTCCTCTCATACTTCTCTCGTGGTTTATAAATCAGCTTCGCTTCGTGTTCCTCTCATACTTCTATGGTATTTTGCAACTTTCGCATTTACTTCGTGTTCCACTTATTTCGGCTTCTGTGTTTTACAGCCTTCGGAACGGATGACAACCGATCGACTAAAAGTGTGTATATTTAAAGTGATGTTAAACGGGACGACGATTTTTAGCGCAACATTATGTATGCATTAAAAATCGTAGCGAGCGCTATGTTACACGATTACTACTTTTACTAATTAGCACACTTTTTTTTGCGGCAACATTTTGCAGGTTTTTTAATCTCATTCAAGAACCTGCAACATGTTGTGGGAACAATAATTGCCCTAAAATTGCAGCGCGCGCTATGTTACAGCATGTCGACTTTTAACGGAACAATGTTACGTTAAAAATCTTCCCGTGTAACATCTGATCACAAATGGCCTGTTCGTAGCCTTCCGTCGATCTTCAAAAGGAATTTCGCGTGCGTGGAAACTTCTATGAATGGAAACGTATGGCCGATACTGGTCGGGTCTTGTACCATGGAAATTTTACACACTGACCCTTTTTACACCATATTGTTTATTTTTCTTTTGGGTTATATTAGTGTTCAGTAAATAGTGTTAGCGCAAGGATTCGCATGAGAAGGTAGTTAGCCCCTCCCCCGGGGATTACGTGGTACACATAATTAAACTTGGCACACTGTTTCATAACAAGACTTGGAAGATCAGTGGTTGGCAAATAACCATGGTCCGGTTCCTTGACAGTGGGTAAATCTTAACCCAGGATTAAGCCAAATTTCAAATTTGATTTCTTCATCTAGGAATAGGTAATTCGGTGCCTATAAAGTGTTATTGAAATACTCCTCAGAAACTCAGTTACGTAAACTCGACATGACAGCCAATCTCATTCTACGAGACAGTAAGCCCAATCATGGCAAGGTTAACCCACTTTCGAGCAAGTAGGCCTTGAACTGTAACACCAATTGACGTATTCGGCCCTCAACACGCAAACGCACCACATTGCAGCACGAACTGCCTCTTTAGCAAAGGTGGGAAAGATTTAGTAATAAAATAGGTTAGTTAGACATTTTAAATGTTTTAGACATTTTAGATATTTTAGATATAAGCGACACATATAGAGGACTGTTATGCGCCAGCGATCATTTTATGAAGATGGCGCAATATAAATTCTTAAATTCTTATTAATTATTATGTTATCACTCTTAAATTTGAGTTCATTTTTAGCTTAATATTCCGTATATGTTAATATTATGGTCTGAGTATATTGAGTCCGTTAGCCGTCATGGCAAAACATCCTTGGGTAAGAAAGCATACACTCTCAAAACTGTTGAAAGACGTTAAAACTGAGACATTTCATCCTGGTGAAGAGGATATGAACCCTCTTCGGGTTTGGCATAACAGTCTTATTGGGCACTGCTCGATATTCTATGTAGAGTTTATAAAGGTCCTGAACAAAACTGATTCCAGCAACTTGTGGGACTCGTGAATTCCTTGAAATTATCCAAGTAACTCTAATTCAATATCCCAATGTACCTTGAAGCTACACTCAACATACAACTAACAACACTTAGAAATACCCAGTTGTTCGTCATGGAAACAAAATACAGCTTCGCTCCTACCAACATTTATGGAAGATTAACCATTGCAACAAGCACAAGAAGAACAGGTGTCAACTTGGGGTGGGAGTGAACATTAGAGTTAATTATCTTTACTTTGGAGAAGCTGGTCTAAGGTTCCAACTATAGGTAACAACACAATGTTATTCATCGTTGACGCGGTGCCCTTGATGTAACCAGATCAACACAGTAGTAGGGTAGGGCCACGTTTAAACTAACCTGGCCGAACTTGCAAAACGTGTGATTTCTTTTAAGAAAATGTTGGAAATGCCTTCTTTAAAACAATTTCCATTTGCTCCAAAGAGTTAGCATTTCCACGCATAGCATGCTAACAATTTCTTGAGGTTTTACTTAATAATACACGAACATTCGCAAAAAGGTGACTCGTTTTCTTAAAACGTTGCCCATACGTTTCCCTTTTATTAAAAGTTGCCAAAACATTGTTGGTTGTTCATTGCCTGCCGAATTCACCTCGCGAACATACATACGCCAAAAGATTCTAAACTTTCTCAACCATCTCGTGGAAAATTTGTTCATCTTGAAGAACAACCTCATAGCACCATAGTTCATAGAACTAACTGGTTACAAAACTCGGCAAACAGCAAAAGGGATCTGCAAAACTGCTTTGTTTTATGTTGAAGGAACCGTGACCGTGCACATTGTTTTGTTTTACCTGTGAGCCCAAGTGTTTCTATTAGTTAATCGGCCACATGCATTTCAAAACCTTTTGTGTTTGTGCACGGACAAAGCCAACACAGAAAGGCTATAGAGAACAAAAACATATAACAAAGAACCCGCCGACTTTCATAACCAATTCCTTCCAATAACTATGATAGTTCCCATAATCCATGCGAAATATTGGGCCCCACTTTTGCCCCAGGCGTCTCGCTTCGAAACTGCACGATCAATTGAACTGAGGCCGTGTCTGTCTATAAAAGATGAATTGTTGAAGAAATGCAAGGAGATATAGACAACCAAACAAGTACTCATCAGCTATAAGCAGTAATAGGAAGCAAAAGATCAATCCATGGGCAGCGAGGGATCAGTGATCAGAAAGTGTGAATGGTTAACGGTAAATATGTTAAAAGAAAAACAGAAAAACTATTAGAATCGAAAATAACAGATAGTTATTTGTTATTATGGTTAGTATGAGGCAGAAAGACTAACAGAATGCTAAAGAAAGCTCAAGGAATTTCTACTGCATATCTCCTACAATTCACTGTAGAACATAATCTTTGTGAATCCATGTAATTACATACGCGTGAAACTGATCTACCAAGTCTTGTTTCCAAAACAAAAACAGGAAAATAGGACAAACACGGAGACATGCAAACAGTCAAACACATCTCACTTGACAACATCAGTTTATTTCTTCCTTCTTCTCTCTGAATGTTTCTAGCAATAAACTCGACTGCCTGCTAAACTGATGTCGTGAGCAAAGCGATTGCGCCAGTGAAATGTTTATACCCTGTACCTTTACTATCGCTGGCATCTGGAAATTATCCAGTAAAACTAGAAGTCATGTTGTACAAGAACTCCTTTTCATCGAAAACAATAATGCATAAAATTATTTAGCCTTCAATTAACCTTTAAAGTAAAGGTACTTAGTATTTAAACCCTAAACTTTACAAAGTATACAGTTTGTGGTTAACCAAAAGTTAAACTGTTGGTCCTAGTCATATGTACGTCCACGAATAAATATATATTTCCGCTTTTCCATTAACCAATTCTTACATTATAACATATTTTCAAAACCACCTGGGTTATTTTCATAAATTCTCTGTTTGAATGAAATAAAGATTATCTAACGAGTTCAGTTGAGAGTATGCACAGGGACATGTCGAGAATTATTATTAATTTTTACATATTTCTTGAATGTTTAGCAATACTATTTTCTGCCCTAAACATGAAATTATTATTCATAATTTATATTCTGCCATGTTCTTGTGCAAGTTTATGTGTATTTACAAGTGTTTAATGCAGTTATGTGTTTTACAACAGTGCAACAACGTGCAATTATACAGTAAAGAACATTCAATGCCAATCTGCATTCCCACGTTTACTATATATATCAAAATAGTTTTAATTCCTCTTACTTCAAGAGGTGAAAAAAAAGCTTTGAAAGCAACACAGCCGAGTGAATAAGCCAACTATCTGACTATCAGTGCTTGTGTAGCAAAGAACTAACATGCACTGTGCGTGATGTGCTGATGTTAATGGAAACTAAACACGAAAGATTGATTTCATTACAATTCATCCAGAAAGAAAGTACGAAAAAAAGATATTTACAACAAAAGACTATTCTTATCAAAACAGTGGTAATACTAGAATGATAGCTTGTACAAAGTCAAGGCCGGCTTGCTGTACAGCTAATTCATATTCCTGAAAAATGAAGGCGACGTTTGTGTTTCGCAGGGAGGCATTGAATGCACTTTTACTGCTATATGTTCAAAAGTTTAGAAGGAAGTTCACAGAACACACCTCTATAATAAATTCAGACATCGTGTGAATTGCATAGACATTCACAAAGATGGTGGTAGCGGCAGCCATTTATAAATTTCTGAAATGTTCAAGATTAGTTCAGTTTTATCTCTGAGGATGAACAATTTTAAAAGTTCGAAAACGTTAAGACAACTTTTTAAAAATATTTTACCTTGTTTTAAAATAAACGTTCCAAGATCACAAAAAGTACAGTCAACGAAAATTTCACATGTGACTGCCTTCTGTTCATAAGACCAACTATTTTTAGTCTCGAGAAATCCAATGTAAGAAATTAGTAGATAATTAAAGACACGCAGAACAACTGGTCGTAGTCTTGAAAATAACTTTACAGGACCTTTTCCGCAACAAGAAATCAATGCTCCTCAAACACAGCAGAAAAGTCTTTCATGTTATAATTGTCCTTTTGACACCATTTTTGTCTGTCTATGCACCGGTAATAACTACACAGTGTGTGTTATTCTTATCTAGCTTATGAATCGGCAAGTGTGTGCCATTGACTAGTTTTCTGTTCTTTTGATTGAATCATATCATTCCAGTGTCGGATCTCCTCTTGGCCGCTGTAATTCTTGCCAAGGGAGAACCAGCCTATCATTTCTTTCTTCTTTCTTGCTTTGGAAATTGCTATTACTGAAAACATCAGCGTCACTTCTGATAAATCTCGTTCTGAGATCTCATAGACAAAGCTTTCATTGTACTCCGGGTCCGCCATGCTTTTCCTAATAGTGGTTTTACTTTTGGCAACCTGCTTTCCCGTTGGGGAAACCAAAGTGACTTTCACGTAAGTATCTGTTATAAAATAACGTATAAACACTTGTTACTGCGAAGATATGTTCTGTGCAATTAAGTTTGTGTTTAGGTATTCAGGTCTAGAGTCAGTAACTCTTTTTTATGACGCATATTAAGTCACTGATTATGTTCACGACGGGGTCATTTGTATTACTGAGAAAATGCCAGGTTTGTATGTGTGTTAGACACAAACTGGCTAACTGAATGACTGGCTAACTAACAGTAAGGGGGAATATCAAAGGAGGAAATAACAGAGATAGTTGTTACTTCAAATTAGCATCTCTCGAACCATTAACGTGTCAACGGGATGAGACAATGCTATAGGCAAACCAAAGTCAAACTGCAGAATTAGGCAAGTTAAAAGCAACTAAGGAAGAACAGGAAATATAAGAGTAAAACGAGCGAGAAGAAAATGGAAAGATACCAACAACAAAAAGTAATAAGTATAAATGAAAGTAGGTGGACAACTGGAAAAAGAGAAGAACGACAACGGGAGGAACAGTAGGTGGAGGCAGACAGAGAGAATGGGAAAGTGAAAGCGGTAAAAGAAGAGGAAAAAATGAAGTGAAAGAGGAAAATGAAGTGGAAGAGGAAAAAGAAAAAAGAAAGGGAAACAGGAAATTGAAGATGAAATAGAAGAGGATGTAGACGTGGAAGAGAAAAAGATGTGGTGGATGAAGACAAATTTACAAGGAAGTAGAATTGGAACAGGAAATGAGAGTGGATAAAGAAATGGAAGTGACTATAGAAGAGAAAGAGAATAAGGAATTGAAAATAAAGTTGAAGAGGAAATTGAAGAAGAAGAGGAAGTAGATGAGGGCGTGCAAGAGGACAAGGAAGTAAAGTGTGAAAAGAACGTGAGTGAGAGAGGAAACGGGAATGGATATGGAAGAGAAAGAGGAAGTGGAAAGGAAAGAGGAATTTGGAGTGGGAGTGTAAGCTGAAACGGAAGAAGAGGAGGAAGTGGAAGAGGAAGTGGATTTGGACGAGAAAGACAAAGAGGAAACAGAAGTAAAAGAAAAGTTGAAGAGGGTGATGACATGGAAGTGGTAGAGGAAGAGGAGACGAGGAAGTGGAAGAGGAAGGAGAAATGAAAGATAAAATAGAGGTTCAAGTGGTAATGAGGAAGTGGAGGTGGAAATAGAAATAGAAGAAATAGAAGAAGAAGTGGAATAGGAGGTGAAAGTGGAAATAAGTGAAAGGGCAATGTTAACGATATCAACCAGGAATAATATCTAAGAACAGACGGAAAGAAAAGAAATAGATCACAAGAAACAACATCAGGGCAATGTTAACGATACCAACCAGGAAGAATATCTAAGAACAGACGGAAAGAAAGAAATAGATCACAAGAAACACCATCAAGGCAATGTTAACGATACCAACCAGGAAGAATATCTAAGAACAGACGGAAAGAAAAGAAATACATCACAAGAAACACCATCAGGGCAATGTTAACGATACCAACCAGGAAGAATATCTAAGAACAGACGGAAAGAAAAAGAAATAGATCACAAGAAACACCATCAAGGCAATGTTAACGATACCAACCAGGACGAATATCTAAGAACAGACGGGAAGAAAAGGAAATAGATCACAAGAAACACCATCAGGGCAATGTCGAAAATGAGAGGACGAACGGGGAAAGTGAGGACATGCTGGAGAAAAAGAAGAAAAGAAGGAAAAGGAAAGCAGATGGAGAAGGTACAGAAGGAAAACAACAATATACTCCACGTATATGGACGTCAGTAACCTCCAGAAACAACAAGTATTTAAATTAACTGGAAAATAGGAACTAATACGTAATGGTGATAACGATAAATTGTAAAAGAGAAGATTCACATCGAAACCGTAAAATAAAAATAACTTAAAATAATAATTCATGTGAAAAAGCAGAGTAGGTAAAGAGCAAGACAACACCAGGAATGTAAAGGGATAGTTGCAATTGATGACAAAATTTGCACCACAACAGCAATTGGTGCACGATATGATATACAATGCAAGCACAAGAGTACATTAGAAGTGTATCACCCAGGATTTGACTGGATGTTCATAGACGTCTGCACTGAAGAATGTACCGACAAAATGCAATTCTATGATAATGGTACAGATACAGATACAGATACAAACATATAGAAAGGTATAGAGTGAAAACACAAACAAAGGAAAACAGAGAAGAGAATACTCTCAATAGATCAAAGAAGTCAACAATATAAAGAGTAGAATAAACATAAGGAATGTTGTCAACTTCTTCTATTTTGAGCAAAACAGGATTTAAAAATTCCAGCATTTTCTGCAGTAATACAATCTTTAACATGTAACGTGTAGTGCTTAATATTTTAAGAGTAAAACAGGGTTTAAGAATTCCAGCATTTTCTGCAGTAATACAATCTTTAACATTTAACACGTAGTGCTTAATATTTTAAGAGTAACTTTAAATTTCAGATGGCTGCTGTCTCTGCAGTCTGTATATTAAATTATCTAAAACTAAACTGGCATCGTTTCTTCAGTCTGTTTATATTATTTGACTGTGCCTAAATTGAATGTGGAGATTATAAATTAAATAATGAAAATAAATAGATAAGAAAACAAAATTAAATATATTTATCATTGCATGTATTTATCAAAAATATTTTTATTTAAGAAAAACAAAAAGAGGAAAGTAGCATTCAAAATTTAGTAACAGGATTTTGTGATTTATTTGCACTGATCCCACAACTACCACGTTTTGATCTTTTACTGATGTCCAAAGACAAGGACATGAGAACTGAAATTGATTCAATGGTTTTGAAGTATTTTCAGGGCCACATGGGATTAGTTGCTTCAATTGACTTCGGAATATTATAATTCACATAGATTCTTCTGTCTCATCATTATGTACTAGTCACGAAGTATTAATCAAATCTACTTTAATTCCCCAATGATCCCAGCGTCCCACGTATAGGGTATGGTACAAATGATATGGGAACATTTCTGTTAGCATATGATAATCCCTTTTGGGAGGAACTCTTACAAAGGAACGACACTGGAAGAATGGTCAAGGTACACTTCAAGTTCAGCACAATGCTAAACCTAACAATACTTGAATACAATTATGATTGACACTCTGAAAATAGATTAAATTGGTCCTGCAAAATAAGCAATTTCAGCACAATCAGCATAGTTAACTCAGTCAGTATGATCCAGGACTGTTAATCAGGAGGTCCTGGGTTCAAATCCCGGCCTTAGCTTGTGAAGAGTTGCGTGAATGACCTTCCTTTACCTTTCCCCAGTGAATGAAGAACAACTCTGTGTATATGCCCTCTGTGGGATGCCATTATTGTTATTATTATTATTATTGTTGTTGTTTATATTGTTATTTATATTACAATTTAATGTATAGATGAATAGTCCTCCCCTCCTCAATCACATCACCCTCTTCCCTACTCTATGCCTTTTATCTGGGAGTTCTTCCCATATAGTCATAAAATACTGTTCAAGCATGGACTGTAATGCAAATCAAACAGAACTATATATAAT
>JANVCH010112178.1:0-20788 GCA_025505405.1 Epizoanthus rinbou | reverse complement strand
GTAACCCTGCCATAAGTAATTTATTATTTAATGTGTTTGTGTGTGTGTGTGTGTGTGTGTGTGTGTGTTGTTTCTTCCGTTTATTCAATTGTAAATTTAATGGCGAAATAAAATAAAATAAAATAAATAAATAAAAAATAATAAAATAAAAACATATGCGACCCTATGGGAACATCTTTCTAACAAGAATTTAGGAGCATTTAGTAGCTTCATTGCTACATGAGCTGTATCCAATCGAAGTTTGTTGACAGTGTGCTGTCGCTACATTTGGTCGGTCAGCGGCTTCTTTCAACAGCTTACCTCTTCGGGAGAAATTTATCAGATTTCAGCGTGGTGTTAGATGGCAATATTACACCTGAAAACAAGTTTTTGGCGGTTTATTGCTTTTTGACACAATCAGTAATGTTATAAAGGGACTATGTCATGATAATGCGCATGCTCTCAAGTCATGTCAGGAACAAAGCCTTCGCCAATCTCGTTCCCAGAGCCCGCGTTCTTTTAGGCCTGCGGCGAGGGACGAAGGGCTCTGGGATATAGCACAAGCCAGTCCACGATCTGCGGACTACTTTATAACGAAATTTCGAATGTTTGTGGGCCCGCTAGTGGTGTTTGCGCATGCGCCTACTTGTGCTATATCCCATAGCCCTTCGCAATCTCGTTCCCAGAACCCACGTTCTTTTAGGCCTGTGGCGAGGAACGAAGGACTCTGGGATAAAACACGAGCCGGCGCATACGCAAACCGCCGCTATAGCGGCCCACAGACAATCGTCCGCAGATCGCGGACTAGCTCGTGCTTTATTCCAGAGCCCTTCGTTCCTCGCCACAGGCCTAAAAGAACGCGGGCTCTGGGAACGAGATTGAGGGAAAAGAGGGACTACTCGTAGTCTACTGCTAGCCCTGCAATTGGATTGTGTTTCGTATATGTATTATCTAACCCTGTTACAATTCCCTGTTAACTGTCAGTTTCTCTGCATGTTAGATTGCGCACTGGTGATCTGCTTCGGAATTTCATTTACGTTCGTGGACCTTCCCCTTAAAATATTACTGCTCCCAAGCTGTTAACCACAGGGGTCCCCGGCTGTTAAGGTTCCCCGGGCACAGACCTTGAAAATCCTTGCAGTAATAAACCTGAGTAGACTGCACTAATACGGCGCGATGGCCAAGCTGTCGGTCGGACTGGCGCAATATTTTCGGATTTCTGGCTTGGGAAGCCTATGGCCAATGTACTACATCAAATTGGTTTGTTCGATAACTACATAGTATACATAACGCAGTGCAGTATTTCAGTAGTCACACGGGAAAGACCTTTGATATATTACGTTATAATGTTTACAGTCTATTTGTGTTTAATAGCATTCTTTGAAAGGTCTTTAAAATATATAAAGTTCTTCACAAAAGTATTTATATTTTCGTCAGTTGCCGCTTGAAACTTTTGCGAGTAAGATAAGCTCATTTTGTGCTGAAATTGCAGGAAATAGCTCCAAGTATTTGACGTCCTAAAATACCAAAGTCTTTAACACTGTGCTTCCTGCGACCAACCACTTGTTGACTTCATACCCTGAAAGGAATATGATCTTGAAAGTTCAGAAAAATCCTTGATTTATGTGTTCATTTAAGAGTGGGAACCTTGTTAGGAATTATGGTCACTCGAGGAACAAGGCTTTCGACACTGTCACACCAACGTACATGCGTTGCATTGGATAAAGCCTATCACACACTTGTTCGACTATGTACGACTTTGTGTTTAAAATTGCATGTCAGATATGATGATAATGACGATAACGATGATAATGACTATGACGATGATAATGACGATGACGATGATAATGACTATGACGATGATAATGACGATGACGATAATAATGACTATGACGATAATAATGATAATGACGATGATAATGATAATGACTATGACGATGATAATGACTATGACGAGGACAATGATAATGACTATGACGATTATGATGACGATGACGACGACGATGATAATGACGATGACGATGATGATGATGACGACGACGATGACGATGATGTTGTCGATCGCGATCATGATGAGCTTTGTTTTGACTCGATCTGTTAGTAAAGTTCTCCCTACAGGCCGTGTATGATCTCACCTGTGTGCGGTGGCCTGCCATGACATTATCGCATGCAAGAAAATCGCATCGTTGGTTATCGCACACGTGTGTGATCATATACGATTTTCACCAGAAGCAATGAATCTCACAGATAGTTGCACAAGTGTGTGGCATATTTTACAAAGCAGAACAATACTAACTTTTCCCAACCCGGATTTTTTGCAGAGGGAATTGTAAAACCATTGAGAAGATAATGAAGGAACGTCGGTCATGTACAAGGTATAGAGGGTACAGTAACGAGGACAGCGCTCCTGTGATAACCGGAAGTCTCCACATCACACTTCCGGTTTGCCTTGCAGGCGTGGCTTATTATTGACGTGCCGTCACACGTGACAAAGACATGGCTATCCCATATGGTATTCTGTCGAGCAGGAATGGAAGATCGGTTAGAGTAAAGGACTCCTAACTAGTATTTGCAGTTAGAAGGAAAGATCTTTTAATCTGATTTTGAGCTGATCTGATTAGTGGAGGCCAGTGGGAATGCGCGGTAGCCGAATAGTTTTGAGTTCATTTTATGACTCATACAGAAAATGAATCCTTTGGTTTTCATCAAATGATAAAAACTCCAGTGGGGGAGTATGAGGTGATAATAATGATTAGTATAGCTAGGAAATTTACGACAAGTCGTGCTGGTACTTCTATAAATGTTAGTCTTGACTTGTCTGACAGCTCAGCTGTGTTTTTTGAACCAGTCTAACGTGAACGTTCTGGGGGTTGTTTTGTTATTTTATGAACAATAACTGTCCTGATTTGAAAAAATTGGTACTCATTTACAATACGTTAACAGCACTGTAATTGTTTAAAGTAGGATCGATATGTGCAGATCATGTTTGTATTATTCTACCTACTGCAATGCAGTTTTCGAAGTATAAATACACATATTTTTTTATTTTTTAATGTATTATTTCATGAAATACTTTAGCAGTGATACTGAAGCATTTTTATTGCGGTCAAGGGTTGTTCTTATCGATAGGAATTATATATATATTGTGGATAGAAATAATTTACGTATCAGATTTGAATGAAACGAACGTAGATTGTATATAGATCATGCCTTACTTTTAGAATCTGTTTCTGTACAACGACTTCAGTTAGCTTGTACAAATCTTGGAAGATAAATAGAAATGTTATCAAGTGTATTCAGTTAATATTCATTTAGTTTTACCACAGGAGAAATATTTATACCATCCAAAGCACGTTCAGAAACACAAGTATATATACAACACAGTTTTCAAATAACAACTTTGTTCCAAAATCTTTTTTGTCTTGATATTAATTGTAAAGATGTTTTTCTTCAATCACAGAAATGATATTGGACATGTTGCCAATTTCTTGATTAACTTTTTACCAGCTAACGTGGCAATACATGTCGAAGTGCCATGGTTATTACTGCTTGCAATTTCTTATTTTTTTCCCGCTTCACACACATAATGTCACTTTTTTATTAACTTTAAACTTCTCCTTACATTATCGATACAAAATTCAGCAATCTGGTTATGAGTATAAAGCATGTGATCAGTTGGATCAAGCGTTCTTGATGAATCACCACATTCTCATGATTGTTTTGAGAAGCACTGTATGAACGCTAGTAAGGAGAATTTAAAATTAAGGTTTACACGGTTAACCTTTGCGTCCATCACGAGGAACTATCCTTGTTCAGTTCTCGTTTCATTTGTTCTGTGATCAATTCGAGAACATTTTAGCTACGTGCGCCGTAGCTATTAGTGTTAGTGTTAGTGCAATATTTATACATCTAAGGGTCAACAGTACAGTCTCCTCTCAGAAATTCAAGTGATATTTATCAGTGCTGCGTAGTGTGTAGTTGCGAAACTAGAATTTACACATAACTGATCTCTCTATTTTAAATCTTTAAATGAATATTTTAGATCTACCGCGACCAGTGTACACGTGGAAGCTCTTGTTTTTCCAAACAACGCATCAGTTGTAAAATTCTCGCGAGAGTGAGCTCGAGATTTGGTAGATTTCTCACTGATTCTCGTCTTTTGTCACGTGATGTCATCTCGTCGGTATTATACATAATATAGAACGTAGCATTTGCACTTCTGGGCGCGTAGGGAGAGTAGGGCCTGAATGCTAGTAGTCATTGCGACATAATGATCTGCGTCAATTATCGTCGCTGATAAGCCGTTAATTAGTTGATTCAGTTAGGGGAAAGGAACTACCATAAGTCGCATCTTCATAGATTGATTGATTCGTTCATTCATTCTTTGATATGTTCTTTTTTTATTGATTGGATGATTGACTAACTGGTTCATCTATTGATTGATTGATTGGTTGAATTGAATTGATTTATTGATTGAATTGATTGACTGATTGATTGATTGATTGATTGATCGATCGATTGCCTTACTGAATGATTGACTCACTGACAGGTTAATTAATATAACGCCACCCAATTGACCATAATATGACCATAATAAAAAAGATGGCGGCTGGTACATTTGCCCATAATTCGTAGCGCACGAAAACCCTAAAAACACTCATAAAAATGCACTGAAAGGTCATAAAAACTTCAAACTTAGCATTGTTTTTATTACAGGGACGAATTTCGCAATAACATATGGCTTTCTATGTGCCTATTCGTTGTGTTAGGTTCGCAAGGTATTGTGGTTAGATGTACAGCCGCCATCTTTTTTATTATGGTCAATTAGTACGGCGCACCACTTAAAGTAATCTTGCCAAGGGAGAAGTGTGTTTGAATTGAGATAAGTGAAGATCTCTGAAACTAATACTGCGTTTAGACTGGACACGAAACAATGTTATAACAAACAAACATGTTTTTTTTTAAACATGCAACTGTTCTGCATTTTCACGGACTTTCTACATAAATTCTAATTTAGCATTTAATTATTTAGCATTTAATTTAGCATTTAATCATTAAAATGATTTATAGACAAAGCAAGTACCTACTTCAGGTTTTGAGCTAACTTTGACAATTTAAATGTAGAAATATTTTCCAAACATAATTAGTGAGCATGTTTGGTGCCTAGTGTGAACGTGCTATTAGGAGAGATTTCGTGGGATCTTATATATTTGCACACCCTGTCTCCCTCAGATAGTGTACCGCGGCGTCACTTGTAACTAGTATAGATTGTTCAGTTCACTATGTGGTGTTCATTTATTTTTATTGAATGGATACTATGAAGTACCTTACAAATATAAGGAATAATTGTGATATTAAATTAACACAATTTTTTTTAGAAATGCTGCAATGTGATTGGCTCTTCCTGTAGTATATTCAAGATGCTGATGTCTCTTTCAATTTTCTGGAGTAGGTCCAATAGTTTTATGTTACTGTCTTGTTATTATGGATGTGCCAGAGTCACTTTTAGAGGTCCATGGAGTGCGCTAAATAATACAGAGTACGCTAGAAGTGTCAAACCGGGCAAGTCAGGTGTTAATATTACTTCGTAATTTTTGGATTTTATTTATTAAGCGTCTTAATTCTTATTAAGCTGGGTGATCAGTGTTGATCTAAAGTTAAAAACGTCTCAAAGTTTTTGCTAGAACTGCAGTCTTCTTCAGGAGAATCACACTTGGACGCTACAGATGCAGCTGAAAATTTGAGAAGTTTTTAACTTTAGATCAGTTTTAGCCAATATCTTATGGTTTATTTATTTATGTCGTATTTTCAGTAGTTTTTGTAATCACTTGTAAAGCGCCTTAGAACTCTGCTGTAAATTGCGCTATACAAATGTGTATTATTATTATTATTGTTATTATTATTATTATTATTATTATCATTCTCCAAATTGTAAAGTGTTTTATCATATTTTTCTAGATACAAGCAGATCCGTTGTTTCTGTGATTTTATTCCCGTGTGATAAGACATTGCTGTTGACCAATCACAGTGAGTGTTTTGTCTGCCTCGTTTGATACAATTCTCGTGGCGAATAGCGTAATCGCAAAATATTTCGGCATTTATTATGGACCACTGATCTGACCTTACCTTAACCCAGGACAGCGACAAAATAAGAACGGCTTGTCCCGTCATTACCCTATTTCACTATTACATCACAGGTATTTTCAATATAATGAATCAAAAAGTTATTTATTTTGCTACTAAAGGTTCAAATCTTTCAACTTTATATTACATCTCATTTGAATTATCATATTAACGGTGAAATATAGCAACAAAGTTGTTTCACAGCTTCGCTGGTGTCTGAACCGGCCTGAAATGTTGTTTGTTTACATTTTGTTTTCCCCCACTTCAATCCCAAAATGCAACAGTAACACGGATTTTGTAAGTACAGAGTCAAAGGCGACTTCACCAATCTCATATTGAAAATTAACCAAAAGGTATAGAAAGAAGGGTTTCTCTTCTTCCAAGGTAGAAAATTGGAGTCCTCGCGTATTTTCCTTGGGTTTGTAAAATGTAAACAAACTGTGACGTAATAGTGAAATATTTTCATATTAGCATCCCGTGATGCTTTGCCTGTGGAATGGTCAATTTTTTCTCGCATAGTTCGCAATACTCCTGGAGTTGCTGGATAATTCCTGGAATTTTGTAATTATTTCGCAGACCTAGAAAACCTCTGGAAAACTGACATTTTTTTTATCTACTTCTAAAATGTTCCCGTTATTTTGTAAAGAAACATGCCAAGGGATCCATAAACTGCAATCAGCGTTTTGGTTAACTAATCAAATAATGATTGACATAATCATTGCTTATAGCAATATTGTGATAAAAATAGGCTACAAATTTGGTAAATAGAGGATTTTTAACTCCAAAACGTTTGCGACTAGAGGTCATCTTCACTCAATGGAACTCAACTGAAGATGACCTCAGTCAAATAATGTGGAACTAGTTCTAATAACAGAGGAAACCTTTACTATTGTGGAAAAATCCTGAACGTTATCTTGAATCAGTACAAGACCATATGATTGTTTCAAGTTTGGCTGTAATTCTCTTTTTTATCCCTGCATGAGGGTACCAACCACATGGGAATTACAACAAGGATACACTACTTTGTGGATAAGGTGTAAGAAAATCGTGTACATCAAATATTCTCGTATATAATCAAAATATTAGTGTATTTTATTATTATAATTAGTTGCAGGTTTCTCTCTTTACACATGTAATTTTTTAAAAAAAATACTGAAAAGTATTTGGCGGGAAAGAGCCGTCTCATTAATAAAGCCATTATTGTTATTATTATTAATAACCGCTCGCAAAGGATCATGGTTGGAAATGCGCCTTTAAAGTGACCACTGTACTGTCACAGTGTCAACAACACTGTACTGTATAATTTATTTTGCAGTTTAATTTGTGATATCCATAGTAAATAAACGCTTCAAGTGAATTGAAGACATTGAGCGAATAAAACCTGGCAGTGAAGATGTATCAATTTGTTTCTGTTCATTATTTGATTCCTCAGCAAAGTAATATTTTTCGTGAACATATAATTTGTGTCTCTCTCTTGAACATTGTTTAATATATGACAGTATACAGTTTCATTTCGGTAAGAGGAAGAAAACATCAAAGAACACCGACCTGAACAGTAATCCCTCGACTGTTTCATTCGGTGCATGTGAAAGTAAGGATCGAGTGACTATTTGTCCTGGAATAAAATAAAATTGGGTTCCTCGAGGTTCGATGCATCAGTTGGGGCTATTTTTATCATTTGATCTGCGCGCCAACACTAAATTCGCTTCACAACACATTACTATAATCTGCTTCAATCGCCTGCTAAAATAGGCCATCCGACCAAATAGGGTACTGGGATACAAAGATTTATATTCGACCCGCTCATAAATAAAGGATATTACATGGCCGCGTGGAGATACGATTTTTATGTTCGAGTGTTGAAGCGGCCATGTAATATTCAGTTTATTATTCACTAAGCCATAAATGTCGGAAATGGTCGGAATATCTTCGGTAATTTTCGGAAACGGTCGACAATGTTCGGAAAGTATTTTTTAACATATTTGGAAATTTTTCAAAAAAATTCCGAAAATCTTCGGAAAACTTCGGATATCTTCGGAAAATGTTCGGAGACGGTCAGAAGTTATATGTCTTCTGCCTCACTAGTGTTACAAGGTGGCTGCGGCTTTCAAATGACTAGAGAGTGCTACGGAGGTAAAATTGTTATTTTTTCACATGTTATTAAATACGATATTTCATCACATGTGGCGATTATCACTTTTATTTCACGCATAAATCCTAGTAATTTATGGTTTAGTGAATAATAATAGTCATTATTTTTAGCATACAACTTGGTTTTGTTGGACGTAGGATATCTTACGTAGAGACATGACATTGCGGAAAACCCCTTACTGGCCTTCCAGCTGTAAGTTGTTTTGTTTAAAAGCTCAATATTTTGGATACAAACAAAATATCAAATCACAGGCACCAACGGAGGGAGGGTAAATAAGACCAAACGCAACGCGAAGAAATATTCAATACCCGATACAAAATAAGAGCAATTGTATGGAGATATCAAAATCGTTCGAAAAATAATCGACTTCAGGCTCGGATGAGACATTTTACGAAATAAAGTATTGCATTTATGTAACGAGTTGCATTGATTGTGGTTTTAGCGCGATTTGTGGCGATATTTGCTCGCAAGGCGAAATTAGTTATATGAGCGAGCTATACCGATTACCGATATATGTACTGCGGTATGGCTTTGTTCTTATTTCCGTTTATTAGAGAGGATGCATTTTTTCCTCTTTCTGTGCAAACACTTTTAGTTAAAATACAACTTACATATTACATTCATAAAGTGTAAATCAGTTCTAAAATGGAGTGAAAAAAACTCTTATTCAAACATCACTTTTTTCTTTGCGTTGGCCGTTTTTTAAGTTGGAACTCGGAAGCGGAGTCATAGAAATAAATAAATGAAAGTTTATTGCAAAATTAGAGATTGTACGCTTATTGGAATATAAACAAATATAAAGCATATATTAAGGTTCTCAACTTACTTCAAATACCATACTGTTAACTATACTTATTGCAATCAAATCCTTTCAGAACAAATCACAATTTGACAATGTCTCTTCATAGTTTTACGTATATCGACGCTATCCCGATTCTTTCTGTTTTTAGACACTCATTTAATGCATGAAAGCCTACTAAAGGAGCTTGAAGAGGAACATATACCTATTTATTTTCAGTGCTTCTAGCCTGGGATTTATTAGGAGGTGAAGGGCTCAGTAGAGGCTGGGAGCTTCATACATTTCCACGTTCTTTAGATTTAATGATTATTTATATTCGTAATTTTCATAATTGACAATGTCTTTCAACTACCTTTCAAGAGAAAATGACTACGAAGTTCAGCAACTTTCAAATAAATATAATGAGTAATGTATATAATTTTTGTCGAAATCGAAACGGCTTATGCCGATCGTAAACGAAACACAACTGTTACGCCATATTGGTATTTTTGAAGCACATCTTCCTTTTAGTGATCTTCGGTCTCATCAAAATACACACCACGGCTCGACCAAACTCGCCCTGATATTTTACGGAATCGTGTAAAAAGTTCCTCGATTACCTATAAATACCGCACGATAGTCGGCACATTTTGAGCATATCTAAAATTACGATTTCCTACGCTACGCTGCGAGAAAAGCGTACGGTATTTTATCATATGAAAATCCATAAGATACCGAGTATTAATAGTGTTGAGAAAAGTCATATCTTTGTACATATAAAATATCGTTGGTTATTTTATGTTTTTTTGTACAAAAGTCAGCTGATTTTTTTCTTGCTCAGAAGTTCGTTTTTTCTTATTGGTTTTCATATGATAAACAGAAACTTACCTGGCTGTTTCGTTATTATGCATTGATTCTATCATTGGTAGTAATGGACTTTGCCTTTGCGAAATTTTTTATTACAGATTTTACTTGGCCGAAAGGAATGAATTAGAAAACATGAAAGAAAAATAGCAATAAACGGTAGGTACATCACAACAGTTTTCACTAATAACTGTGCATGGGTCCGTAGATTTGAAAGGAATTTAAAATGATTGCAAATTTAGGCTTATTTAACAAAACTCAAAAGGAAATTATATAATATAATATAATATATAGATATCACTACATTTACCATGTTTACATTCTGATCAACCATTAAACCAATAAAATTTTTACTAAATGTATTCAAGTAAAGTTTATTCCAGAATAACATTATTTTTGGAGTCTTGCAATCAGGGCTGCTTTTAAAATTAAAATTCATCAGTGAATTAAAATTCATCAGTGGGCACAAAACGTGGTTTGCGGTCTTTCCCTGGTCACACTTCATACTAATTGTTAAGTTAGGAACAATATATAGTTAGTGTATATTGGGACTGCACATCCGGCTATACATCCCCTACTTACGGCTGTAATCTTCCAGTTTGAGAAGAGAATACTAAAACTTAAATACCAAGGACCTTGCCGCTACCATTATCCGTGAACCACTCACAACGTAGAGGAAAAAGAAGGACTGAACGCAGGGATTACTGACACAACTGAATATCACAAATCCATTTGCAGCATGTAAATATTCATGTATAGGTTAATATACTTTCTGTTCTGTTTAAAAGTTGAACATTATCTTTACACTTCATACATTCATTGTGTTCCCTCTTCACAATATCTAAGTTCTCACTGTGAACGAAATTTGTGTTCAATGTATATATTTTCCATATTGCCTTATTGGTTTAGCTGCAAAGATCTTTTGATAGATTCCTCAAACCCATCTTGTTATACGTACGATACGATATAGTACGAATTCGTTGAAAATTGTGAAAACTCGTAGGAAATTGTAGCGTAGAAAGTCGTAGAACATATGTTTTTACACGCTACGATTTTGCATTTTGTCGTGCAATATTTCCACGATAAATGACAAAACATGCGCACTCGCCACAAAACCTTTGCATGTATCTACATTTTTTTTGCGATATTCTGCGATTGCCCTCACACCCTACCATTTGCTGCAGTAGCACACGATAGTCTACGATACGATTTGAATGTTTGAACGTGTCAAAGAATTTACGGTTTCCTACACTATAACAAAAACGTCATGACCGTATTTTATCGTAGGTCTCCTCATAAGCTACGACATCCTAGTGCGATTTTATTGTCTCAGAGAGAATTGTACGACAAAAATGCAGCCTGTGCAGCCAGCTTTACGCTTACGTTGTGCAACATTTAAATTAGCACTGCAAACACAAACTAGCTAATTAAAATACGTGTGATACTGAATTACTCTTGAAGAACACGTAGAAAATGTTGTAAGCTATTCCCATTATTATTAATGCTTTCAAAAGATAAGCGTTATCTCTATTATGAGCTATATAACCCCTGGGCGTTCGTATCAATATAAGCATCGAACCATTTAAAATGGCATTTTCTTCAAAGAAATGCCGATAGTGTTCACAATAAAATAGAGTAATGTATACCTTTTTTCATTCTATTTTGAGTATCAATGTTACGATAACAACTAACAAGTTTTAAACAGGAATTGCTTCTTTTGGCGAATCTGAAATACTGTCTATGCATTTAGTTCCGCTTTTCATTCATTGTGGCGTGGCATGGGCCACTTCTATTTCAGTTCCAAATTTAACGATATTGGATCGTGTTACATATAACGATAAACTTTGAATGTTTCAACATAAAACCTCTGCAGTACCGTAACCTTGAAAATAAAAGATTTGTTACTGTTTTGTATTTGGACGTCCGCAATATATAGCCACACGAACAAGAAAACTATTTACGAGACATGATTTCTGTCGTTATGGTTCGCATTGCTTTTATTGATTTTTTGCCCAAGTTAAAGTTTGAGCAAAACTAAAGTGCCTGATGCACATAAACTATTTTTAATTGGTTTCATACCTATTTAGAGCTTTGTTCAAATGCACCTTAATTCTGTATTGTAGTATTAGGAGATAGAATATTCCGTCATCGATATTGAATTAATTTCAGACACTGAAATTTCATTGAGAAAGCCTATAAACTCAGTCAACCATAGCACATTGGCATTGCCAAGACCTCCGTCATGTCGTGGCTACCACAAAGTGTGTTTGTTCTTCTAATTTTCTTGGTTGCACACATATCAAGGTAAGTAGAATCAATTTCTTTTACAAATAATTACAAAGGAGCACTTCCCGAATTTGTCAGCGTATTTCCCAGCAAGTGAAACCGCGCTGAAAATGTTTTATGCCCCAGCGTGCTGCTCTGCCTAAACCTTTGGTTCACAACAAAACACAAGTCACGTTTCTTCAGAAATGTTGAAATTTACATGGACGAGCTAACTACATAATATTTTTATTTCAGTTTCATAAATGTCGCGGATGCTGGGAAGTTTCCTGGATGTAATGGGAACAGCTGCTGTGCAGTAAGTTCTTTTCTTGTTGTCTTTCTCGTTCTCAATCGTAAACACATCTTTGTACTACACTCTAGAGGCAACAGCTGAATTACTTCTTGATCGTTTTAATGCGCTGAGGAGCTTCGCTTGGGACCAGCGCCACACGTGGTACACACTTATCAATGAATTTAACTCCAAAAATGTCATGTAAAAGAGAACTTGGTTTAATTGAAATGGTAAATACGACAATCTGCAAGGTATATGATAGGTAAAATCTTTATTTATCTTGTTCTTTTCCATGTAAATAAAAACAAACTCATCACACAACATGCCGCTAAATCAATGGAACGATTGTATTCTTCGTGTAAAGTGCCATTTATTATCCTGAAGACATTCAATCGTTTATTCTTGATGTTGTAGCTGTTATCTGAAAATTAACCAGGAAATACTAGCATTGAAAGTGGAGATCCCGATACCAGAACCACGTTTTATTCGATAGTTGGGAAGAATATTGCTCCCGCGTGAACGACGGTGTAAACATTTAAATCTCTGGGGAACTCGCTACTCAATTCTTGCGTAAAATTCTGTCGCAACTATTGTGAAGAATGAATATACTCGTTTTCATTGGCTGTTTTGTATACTTATAAAATCGAATGGAGCAACTGGCTCGTCTGTCGTTCCTAATCTTTTATTTATCTTCATGTCTTGGCGGGAGTGTCCCTTGATTGAAAGTTTTGTAGGTCAAGATCAAGTGAAAACTTCACATCTGCTTCTTTTTCGACCGACGTTTATTGATTTAACCGACTCAAACGTTTGTCTCATCCACACGTTTGTTATGTACATTCTTCATAATGTCAACTACAATCTTCTTAGTTGTGAATTAGGTCTAATAACAATGCAAAGACGGAGCACGTATGAAAACCTAATTGTGAATTGTACATGAATGTGTTCTGCTAATTACATAAATTAGGTGCGTTGTCGTCGCTTTGCTGCCTTCATGACCTTAAGACAGTAAGTCGCATTCCAGTGTCTGTAAGTATAAACAGGAAAACTGCAGCGCTCTGTTTCTGCATCTCAAATTCTGGTGAGAATAAAAGGCATGTTCGAAGATGGGACGCTGTGTATAACACAGAACAATCCACAGTTTTTATACTCTATCGCATTAATAGAACTTTTCCGTCCCGGTTGTTCAAAGAGAGTGAATAGCTCTATCCAGTCTTTGAACAACCGGGGCCAGAAGATTTGTGTGTGAATAAACGAGAATGCTAAACAGACAGGGTCAGAGAGTAAAGAAATAAGTATATAGGCAGACAAACAGAAATACCTATAAATGATTAAGTTAACGTCCTAGTGTAGAATGAAGTTTTAAAATCAATTGTACATTGTACTCATTTGAGCAAATGTTGTGCAAATGAGTAAATAATATACTCTATGGTAAGGTTTATGTAATGTAACCGTTTCACGACATATACAATTCTCGCGTTTTCGCGATGAAAAGAGCACACGAAAATGCGATGTCGCAAAACATGTCACGAAAATTCGATGGCACGAATTTAATATCAATTCATACATTGAAGTTGTTTGAACGCTGAGTTTCATTAGAAGTCATGTATACTTGGTCTTCGAGCAACCTTTTGCATTTGAGTAATTGATTAAAATAATGTGACATTCATCTTCTTGTAATCAGAATGTATTTTGCTGGATTTATGAAATCCGAAAAATAAAATGATGTGATTTCTGTAAATTCACGAAAATCACGAAAATGAAATGACGCGAAATGGTCCTAAACAAAAAAATTGCGAGAATTTTGGTGTTTTTGATTAACCGAAGTAAATAGCTATGGCTATGGACATCGTTATGCTCTCATTGCATCACCAATAAATTTCTGGACTGCCGGATTAACTCAAAAACTGTTCTGAGTTGAAAAAAGAGCATCGGTCCAATATATTTGCACAATTGTCAATTCAATTTAATTCACTGAAAATGAATAAGCTGACAGCTGTTGAACGTAAAACTTCAAGTACACTTGGGATGATTTGTTGTATGCTCTTGGTCCGTGATTTTTTCCACTCATACTATTAAAATTCCTGGACTTAATCAAATGGATATTGAAGTTGTAAAAATAGTTACTTTTGACTGAAGTACCGGTGCACACTTTAACCTCATGGTATTGGCATTGGAACAGTCGACACATTTAGGCACGAAGAATGATGAAGAGATGAAGATTTTGGAGTTGTAACCCATTTAATTACAAGAAAATTCATTCTTATCATTTAATTATTATCAAATGATACTCGATTAAAGCTCTGTCTCTGTTAGACTAGTTTCTACAAACCTAGGTTTTCTACGTCAGCGGGTGAATCAAATAGTGGGGAAAAAAAGAGAAATGGCCCTTTGAACGAGGTTGATGATGGGATTATTGAACTAAAAATTAATGTGTTATGTTTTTCGCCGTGAGGGTGGAAGGTTTGAGCTGACGTTTTGAGCGCTAGTCCTTCGCTCAGAGCAAATGTTTTTAAAGGATAATAGCGCTCGAACATCAGCTCAATTTGAGCCTCAAACCTTCTACCCCACGCCGCGAAAATCGTAACACATCAACTTTTGGTTTTAGTTGATGAACCCCATTACACACTTAATAAACGTTTTGGGAAAACTGATTTTGATTTTTGAATCATTTCTTTACAATAATAATAATAATAATAATAATAATAATAATAATAATAATAATATTTACAATAATATTTGATGTTCGTCTCTTCAAACTAATGGAGTAATGGCACCAAATGAAACACAATCATATAAGCTTGAAGTTGGTTGGTCAAATCCAGTACTCGGAGCACGTCTAAGAGAGTGATTTAATTGAAAGTTCCTTTCCTTTTATTAAAACTGACGTAGGTTCTCTTACGTCTCATTTTTTCAAACATTATAGATCACAAGACATACAAATTAAAGGTAATATTTGCAAAAGTACAAAAAATATTTTACAATTAGAAAAGTGCGTTACCGTTGAGCAAAACGGCCTAAACGTCTGATTCGCAATACAAATTTTAAAAATGTCCGGAAAATGTCGTATAGAGATCAATTGTGTTCGGATGTTCGTGATTTTGTGAAGTAGTTTGTCATGCAGGAATTGGAAAGAATAGATACATGTACTGCTTTTCAGATTACGAAATCTCGGTGCTTTCAACTTTGTGAAACACGTACAATCACTCCGGGCAATATTATATTATAACAATGAGAGAAATGAAGGCTCGATCAGATTGCTGACTCGTTTTATTACTTGTTCACTGTTGTTATTATCAAATCTAAAACTAATCTGGTTATAAAATCGTGTTAGCAATACTTTTTGAGCCAGAAACATTCATGGTACGCTCATGTCGATATCACTTAGAATCATTGAATAATTTCGTCAACACAGCAAATTTGTTTTTGAACGAGAAAGTTGGAATAAATAACTGAGAACATATAAAGAGGCGAAAAGTAACGATACTACTTCTATAAATACACGGGCCAACTTGGAGTATTAAAAAGGTCAAACTTGTTGCTTATCTGAAGTTAATTTGCAAAACACTCCCAGTAATGCAGTACCTATTTTGCCGCAAGAAAGGACAACGTTTTGTCTCTAGCCACTTCACTGAACATCGGGTCATGTTGGATGATCTGTGGGCGTAACGATGACATGATATTTTTATCTGCCGGAAACATTAATGGTATGTTGAACAGCAACGAGAACTGAAAAGGGATGCTAGTCAAATTTTAGTTTCGCTGCTGGAAGAAAATCGTAATGGAAACGTCTTATGTAAACTAATTTCAAATCTTACTATATATACAAGTCTGTAGAACGGAAGAAGGCTACAAATCTTCAAATCCCGAAACATCAGGCTGTGCTTGTGTGGCCCTGGAGGCATGCTCGATATTTCGAGGCGTGATAATCTGATAATTTGTCTTCGATGATTATAATTTACAACAAGAGACAAGCAAATAATAAGGCTATGAAACTCGCGGTTTTACTCCAATAAAAGCCCGCGACTTTACGACGCCGAAGTCAGTAAAGGCTAATATGGTTTCCTACGGAGACACTTGTATGAAAAGCCATTGTCCACTGCATGTTCTGCAATGAACTAGGACAGTAAATGAA
The DNA here is from genome assembly GCA_025505405.1 of Epizoanthus rinbou. Taxonomy (NCBI): domain Eukaryota; kingdom Metazoa; phylum Cnidaria; class Anthozoa; order Zoantharia; family Epizoanthidae; genus Epizoanthus; species Epizoanthus rinbou. The sequence continues at coordinate 4,203 of JANVCH010112178.1, read as the reverse complement.
AGGAAGACGATTGTATTTATTAGGCAAAAGTGACAAAAATTTCAGAAACACTCTAAGATTCGAAGGTAACAAGAGGTTCTAGAAACTTTCATATAGGCGTGGTTTAATTGATCTCTCTTTTCCAGCTTGTATGAGGAACCAACGAACTTGTTTGGAAGAGATTATCATTAATATCTTCTGTATTCTACATTCCACGAGAGTTCTATCCTGATAAGATATTCAAAACAGTTACCACAGTGTTTATCATAATCTACAATCCTGGACAAAAATAGTTAAACACCCTCAATCCCCGCTCCCCTTCTTCAATGCTGTTGAGTACAACAGAACGAGTTAGCAAGCGACAGTTTACAAAATTGTCCAACATTGTGTGGGGGAGCGGGGGGGGGGTTAACTTATATTTGTCCAGGATTGTAGGTTCGAACGTCTAAATGTTTCATCGTATAAATGGTAAAAGTATGACGAAAATAGGACAAACCGTCGGCGAATTTAAATTAAAAGAGCTCTGATAGTTTCACACGTATTGTTTATTTTGTTGTAATAATTTATACTTTATTTGCTGTAAAATTTACGTGTCGTTGTCTGTTCACACTCGGTGCTATGCGCAACACTGAGAAGATACAACTGGATGAATTGCCTTTGTTACAAAAAATGATTTCATAAATAAAGCAGGATGCGATTAACAACAACAACGACAAGAACAACAACAAGAACAACAAGTTTATTTATACTCTTACATAGAAGAACGATGTAAATACTACAAGGGAAAATATAACACGTAAATAAGACAAGATACCTGAAATAACTAGTTAGTTAATCTAAGTCAGGTACCTTTACTTGGGATAATTATTAATTTAGAGAATGCAGAACCATACATGTAATATATAAGAAGACGAAAAGCAAAATAAAAACTAAAGAAAGAGTTGGATGAAGAACTAAGGAGAGATGGTTACTAAAATAGGTTGATTGTGAATAAATGTACATTTTTTGGTGTTTCAGTAATTGATAATACTAATATAGGATTGTTTTAGTTTCTTGTTGAAGGAATTTCTTTTGAGTGATTTTAGATGTTCAGGAATTTTGTTCCGAATTAGGGTACTTTGAAACCTTAGAAATTTTAAATTTAAATTTGGCACAGGTGGTGTGGATTAGAGATAAATACTAGGACGAAGTTGAAGCCAGTCTTGTGTTGTAAATATGAATTGTTGAAACTGGAATGAAGCAATTGTTAAATGCCAGTGGTAAGGTATGTTGATGATAACCATACGTAACTAAAACATGAAAATCAACCAGGTCAACAAATTTTAATAAACCAAGAATTTTAAACAATGGACTTGAGTGATCATTAATCTCAGAGAAAGTAATTACTCTGATTGCTCTTTTTGGAGAAGTGATAATATTTTGGAGATTAGAGGAGGGATATGTGTTACCCCACGCTAGGATCCCGTATATTAGAAAAGGATATACAAGAGAAGCTTTAATGCCAATATTATGTTGACGATAGTGATGAAGATAACGACTATAATAGTAATAATGATTTGTAAATTATGGCATCGTCTTTTTGGAAAGTTTATTGTGTGATTGATCTCTTGATAATTTGATCTATTTTGAAGGCGTTTAACAGGCTGAATGATTGTCTATTCGGCATTTGAATTACGTTTAAACTTGAAACCTCATCAAAGACTTGCTGCCATTCCTTCATCAGTCTTCACGTTTCCTTTCATTCGATATCGTGATTAATTACATTGTTATCTCTATGGCCTGTATGGAGCCAGAGTTCTTTGTTTTGTGATTCGCTTTTTATGGCTACGTGACTTGAAAGAGGAAGCGCAATATTGCTTAATTAAGGACTCGTACAAAATATCAAATTGTTGCGCCAACTGATCATCCTCAGCAGCCAACTCGGAGTTTATTTTGGAATAGTCCCTATCATTACCACTCCTTCTCTGTCATTTACCATCACTTGCCATACATTCTTGATCGGAGGTGCCTGCAAAGTAATCTTGCCTTTATCCTGATAATTACCTCAAACATATAGATATTGGTTTATTTTTTTAATCGTTTTATTACTTGTTTTTAATATTAACATGCCATGGCCGATATGTTAGGCCTTAGTTTATACATCGTGCTTTCATCGCACCGAACTCAATTGAATTTGGCGCGGTCTCTGGCACGGTCATGGCACGGTTGCGATTTATCCATCGCACCAAATTCACATTTGTGTGTCAATATGTGTTGTATTTCACGAAGTACATACAAAGAGGCCATCCAACATGGCGGACAGAAGGAGGGTTGCTCTCATTATCGAACATTTGTCGGACATATCCGATATTTTCTCTCAATTGGGCGCAGTGACTTGGCACGATGTATAAATTCAACCGTGCTATCACCGTGCCGCACGGTCAGGTTGACGGTGCCATGACTTGGCACTGCACTTAATCGCGACATCGACTGATACATCGTACTTTCACCGCGCTAAATTGAAATAGTTGAGTTCGGTGCGGTGAAAGCACGATGTATAAACCAGGTCTAAGAATACTTGCCCAAGTTCGTCTAGACGGATTATCCGTCTTCTAGTATAAACACGACCATTCACTCGACTCTATAGCCTGGAGTGTTGTTTGTTTAAAATTAGCAGGCGTGACAAGTCCATTATTAATGGGTTCCTAAATATTTAGTTATCTATTTTGTATTCTCACCTCTAAGTACCTGTCAGACCCTGGACGAGTCAATTGTTTGCGTTTTGTTGCAATCAATGTCTCGGCTGTAACGTTCCAATATATACCCAGCTTACCCTCATTTTGTGACTTCCTGTCGGTTTTGTGTTAGTTTGGATTCTTTTGTCTCTCTTTGAGCTGCAGCCAGAACGCATACATTGATATGTAAATTGTCTGGAACTAACTTAATTGCAGTGTGATGGTCTCCCGGGGGATTGGGGCCGAACAATAGAAAATGGATAATGTACAGATGTATGGAACGTAGGAATATTTGCAAAATGATGTCAAAGAACATTGGAACATGAAACAAGTTTAGGGAACATTTTTGGAAGAAAATTGCGATACTTTACGTAAATCTAAGGTACGCTGGACCCAGTTCAGCTGTTGCATGAGCTCAGAGGTGAGCGTTCCTATCATAGCTGGAACAAGTAAGAACACGGGCTGCGCGATTTTGGAGTGTTTGCAATTTGTTGGATAATGTTTTGCCACAGTTGTCCCATACAACAGACTCTTAGACTGCATAGGGAATTGGCACAGAAGTGATCCATTCAATCTAGAGATCTAGTTTTAAAAGTGCTATGGCCAAAGTGGCGTTACGTTCCCTCAGCCGTTCAATTTGCTCGAATGTTCACCAGTCAGTCTATATTTGCTATATAAAGGCAATAAATTATAGCTATATATGTGTTATGAAAGTACGTTTTCTAGCATCTACTTGACTTGGCATCATATAGTGTTTTGATCATAAAATGAAAATAGGAATTTTTTAATATTTACCAAATGTGAACAGTTAGTGCAAAATCATTCCAACGTTTCTTGGGTATGCCGTACAAAAAGGAATCTAAAAGGCTCGTCGAAGCCATGTTAGTCATATTGCATCTAAATTAAACGTGATATATATAACATATGTTACATATGTGATAAATAGAGTGTATTACATGTTGTATATAGTAACACACGAGTGAGCGCAGCGAACGAGTTAGTTGCAAAATTCGACAAGAGAAGATAAAAGTCGTATCTACGAACAGCCATGTAAGTTTCTTTTTATCATATGGAAGTGTAAATTTTTTCACCCTCTCGTTTCGTTAAGGTAGCCTTCCACTCAAAATGTGAAATTTTCTTCAAATTTAGAAATTTTGGGCGGAGGACCACCTTAACGGGAGCAAGGAGTCTCTGGCTCTGATATCCATTTAGATATGTAACGCCATTTATAGAAGACTGGATGTAACCCTTTTGTTTTGTTTCTGCACAACCTACATGAATACAGCATGTACACATGAGCGAAAAATATAACGACCAGTTGATCTCGTGGGGGGGGGAGGGGGAGTGGAAGAATTTGTAAAAAAAAAATTTGCACGATCGAACCAGACGAAAAATAAATTGCACGTCGAACTGTTATAAAGAGAATGTATGGGAAAACAGAAAAAAACGTTTTTGCCGGAGATTGACCAAAATAAAAATTTGCACAGAAATCATTCTTCCGCACAACCCC
>JANVCH010112068.1:0-13763 GCA_025505405.1 Epizoanthus rinbou | reverse complement strand
GACCGACCCTACTGAGACCTGTATTAAAAATAAGAATGTCCTGCGATCAATTCCAGGCTGAATTCGCCAAATGAAAAACTAGGAACGTGCGGTCTCGGCACATGCACAGCCTCAAATTAAAAATTACACATTCATCTAAGAAAAAAGATTATTAGCTAAAGTATAATTAGTGTATTCATTATTTCTTGTTGTCCTGTTGAGCTTACAACTCGTGTTCCATTCCTGTAAAAGGTTCTTCCTGCAATAAACAGTTACATAACAGTACTCCATACTAATACAGCTGTCAGCCATTTATAAATGTGTCGTTGTCGCGGAGTCCAAACAGCTCGTCCCAGTTGTAAGTGTCGTGCTCGCCATGAACTTGATACATTGGTGATTGCCAACTCCGCACACGATCCTTCATTCTTCCAAGACTACGCTGAATAACTACAAGACCTGCAACATTGCAGTTCACTTTGTCACTTTGTGTTTTGCTTTCCATCTTTCTCAGAATGTTTGTAAAAGGTTTGGCTTCGTTTTGATCAGGAACAAAGTATCTGACGTCTTCGAGTTTCGCCGAGAATCTCACTCGTTTGCTCATCTTGTCTTCTGTATGAATATTAGAATTTCTGTTACTTGGAACAGTTGATAGACCTAGTTCACAGCAGTTAGCTGGCTTTATATTCATTTGCACTTTTAGCTGTTAAGCTCGCGGCGTATCGTGACCCATTCGATTCTTAAACCTGTTTCAGGTTCATTTTGTTCGGCTTGTTCCCTATTTGATTGGCAATTGGTAATTGTTTGTTTCGACAAACTTGTGTTATCTTGTTGTCCAGGCTCATTCAGCTTCTGGTAACTTCGTTTAAATGCCTTTAATTCACTGTAATCGTTTTTCATCAAAGAGATATCATTCACTGTGGACATGTCTCTGTCCCGCTTTATAATCAGCCGCATTGGTTTTTCAATCCTGCGCTATCATCTGTACACGACACCGCATGCAGTCACTATGTCTCGAACGCTGTATTTACAGTATGCACTTTATCTTTATCTTGAATTCCAACAACAGAAGTAGCTCTGTTTATATAAATATTATTTCGTATTTTCAACACTTCACAGACAAACGCAAACAATTTGCGATATTTTTCTACTGAACTGTTTTTATACGGTATATGGAGAATTTAGTTTCATGGGGGGGGTGGTGAGGAATGATTCTGTTGCCATTTTTATCGTACAGCCTTTGGCTGCAGTTTTTTACCTTTCCTTCTCTTCCTCTCCCGTTTCTGTATAACTTTGTGTGGTGAAAATTATTTTTACTTTGTCTGGGGCCTTTCGACTCGTGCAATTCTTTTTCGTAATTCTCTCATCTCCGTTATTCCCTCATAATCTACCTTCGTCTCTCCTCACCTCCGTCCTCTCGGATGTTTGACTGCGTCGGAGCTGAGCCCGATGTCATGATCAAGGGACTGATACAAAATTGAAATTCACTGAAAGAAATTCATCAGTACGCTTTAGAGATATATGGTCCTGTACTTTGGGAGAGGTGATCTTTTGATCAGCAGAAGAACTAACATTTTCGGTAAATATCTTCGAGATGCTTTACAAAGTTTTGTCAAAATTCGTGTACAAGATCACAAGTCAGTAGCAAAAAAGAAACGCTTACTGTCTTGACGTACCACTGCTAGTTAATGAAAATAATATCTAAAACAGCACTCTTGGGGTTTTTCGGCCATGTCCGGTTGACCGGTTACAGTGAACAAAATAGCATGATCCCCCTGCCCCTCCCCCATCCACCCTCCGATTCACACCCGAGTAAGAACGAAAACTGAAGTACTGGGTATGAATGTTAAAATTCAATATGGCGACATTCAAAATGGATTTTGATCAGAGTTTCTTCGACCGCGATCAGATGCCGGTTACAGTGTATCTAAAGGTAAGTTTCTGCACGTGTCACTAACAGGATGTTCTATATTTTATCTGCACACCCGCTAGCAAAAGTCAAATCCAATGCTTCTAATACTGCCGATAGTATCTATACTTGATACTATAGTCTCAGGTGTTAACATACTACATCGGACTGGACATAGTCATATACTGATATAGGTATTTTAAAATAATTAAAACGAGTGTATGTACATCACTACATGTACATCAAGAATTGCAGGTGGATTTCCTTGTCCGTAGATAAGCTAAAGTTCTAGAATCGGCGACGGATTCAACATGGTTTTATACTGGATCGTGGACAATCCCTTGCTGTTTCTACAGACTACAAGGCTATGAAATTTGACAAGTTCTCAAGACCTGTATACATTATACATCACTATTTAATACCGTAGTATTACGTTCATGAGTCAAATCTGTAGTATATATACCTACCCAGAGACGTTAACATTTAGATTTTGCAATACCATAGGTCTACCATATATGGGCAGAGCCAATGTTTGGGAGACCTGTGGCTATATGTTATCAGATTTCATGAGCGTGGAAGGAAAGGCAAATAACGTGCTCTGATGCATTTTCAGTGACTAAATGCAGTCAAAGCACACAAGGACTCTGTCATTTCATTACTAGAGTGTTTGTTGAAAGCATATTATCCCACATCTTATCTCACACTTCTGTAATAAGGGTACATCTACAATTCAGACATCAAGATCAGTATACAAGATCAGTGTGCGTGTGTGTATGTGTGTGTGTGTGTGTGTGTGTATGTGTATGTGTACAATTCAGACATCAGGATAGGCGTACACCTTAGATATCAGGATGGGTGTACAATTTAGACATCAGGAAGGGTGTACAATTTATAAATCAGGGCCCAGTTGTTCGAAAGTGGGTTAAGCTTAACCCGGGGATAAAATTTTTAACTGATGTTTGGTTTACTTCCTTGTAGACTGATTTGGGCTGACATGTTGGACTTAAATAATTTAGTTTCTGAGTTACGTCAACACTACTTAGTAGGCACCGTTTTACTTATTTCTAGATGAAGAAATTTCCATTTGAAATTTGGCCTAACCCTGGGTTAAAGTTAACCTACTTTCGAACAACCGGGCCCAGATGTAAAGAGAAAACAAAACGTGTCACAACTGATACATTGATGTATGAATTCCAATTGATATCGCCACCAAATATCGTTGCTAACATAGATTGAATATAGAATGAAGTCACTTTGGAACCATCATATGTAAGAAATAAAACCGAAACACTGACAGCCATCCTGTGAACTATTTTACCAGCAGTATTTGATAATCACATTTGATTTTGTATTAAATCTCTTTCAGCATTTGTTTCAATTCACAGGAATATAGAAGGATCAACAATATTTTGCCTTGTACCAGTTCGCTGATTGTTAGTTTTGATAGATCCTCAACAAACACCTTGAGTTTCCTGAAAGGATTTAAGGGGAAGTATTGCTTCGAGCAGCAAATCAATGGTTAACAGTTCCTTCAGAGCGCATTTAAAATCTACAAATATAAATGATCAAAAAACTAATCATCAAAAGATGTTCGACACAATCTAGTGACCTATCATAGGTTGGTCATGCAATAACTGAGCACAGATTACATGCATGTAAACTCAAACGTCTCCGGCCACAAGCTATTACCAAGTATTCATGATATTTTGAACAATGATGCTATTTTGAATCCATTCTGCCATCTACCAATTCGTCCATTGTTACAAGGACGTTCCCTTTTTAGGGGAAAGAAGCAAATGTAAAAACGAAGCAAAGCTGGCATACCTCTGATGGTTTGAACTGCAATGTACAGTCCATGGTCTGCTGTCCAGACAACATCACAAAGTATACTCCATCTTGCTGGCTGACTGGCTCATCTATACATTGCAATATGTAAGTAAATATATTAGTTAACAACAACAACAACAACAACAACAACAACAAACAATGTATAATGCTACAAATGGACGTCCGGTGCAGCTAACTGCAGTACGTACGACACTTCACTGATCTAAACCTATTCAGAGTCTACACATACAGCAGTGTTTAGAAAGGCTGTCCATGTACATTGATACATAATTGTTAAGAGGATCTCCTAACTTTTCACCCAGTTAAAGAAGACTATCAGTAGAACTCCTTGAACAGCGATACCCATTTATTATAATTAACGAAAGATTTTTAAATCTTTAAACTTTAAATGTTTAAAAACATTCCTATAAACCAAGGATAACTCTGGATCAAGTTTACAAAAACTCATAACATGATCATTCATGTTACATCTGTAAAAGAGTAGTAGTATTTGGTGCTCGCTGCTCTTTCGTATATCTACTGAAGACTTGAATATTTTCACTAAGTTTGGAAATTCCAATACTTAATTATTCATAGCCAATGAAGGTTTCGTGGTAGCTTCGTTGATAAAACAATCATACCATTTGAAAAGAGACAAATTTTAAGTTTAAAAACGTTATCTAGATGAGGAATAATAAAGGTTTGATATATAGGGCTAACGTTTACGATTTTTGAATAACAAGACGTTTTTAATGTAACAACTATATGTGGGATACTAGAACGGACTTTACTATTTGGACATTTGTTGCATTGATTACAAAATGAAACTTGACTGAAGTAACTACTGAACACTAAAATAGTTAACAAACTGAAGTTTGAAAAACACGAAATCCTAAATAGATGAACGAATGAATGAATGGTACCTTTATTTTCTACAGGGTAGTTCAATTAGTTTATCAAAAGCAGCCCTGAAATTCCCAGTTACATTACTAATATTTATACCTAAAAAATCTAAATATTTACAAGATTACAAATCGAAATCTATTTAGGGATGCTCTACAGCACCTGCACATGCACATGCGTCTGATATGAAAGCACATCCACTGCAGTGACAATAGTTTGTTGTCTTACCAGTGACTTCCTCAGTCTCATGGAACTTCAAGGAGAAATCTCTGAATCGTGACAAGTCAATTATCATGTTGGCTTTGGTGCGAGTCATATTATTCATCTTGAAGTTGAGCTTTGCTAATGCACCGCAGTGCACCCCACCAAATTCAAATGCTTCCTGTGGCAAGGAACAAAAACGATAGAAATAAAGTCAGATGGTGTACGCACGGTAATCTTAATTTCATATTCATAGCTATAAAGTTCCAAGCATTCCAGTTAAGATAGTATTTGTTCCAATTACAAAATCTTAATATCCGTTCCCACTCTTCCAGTCCTTCTGTCCAATTTCTGTTGAGAGCACGGTCCTTAACCTTTCACTCATCTCTCAATTCCTATCACTTGCTCGTTTTTTCTTAGTAGCCCATGCACGGCTCTTGATTTGTTTTACTGAATACTTACATGGTATTTTCAAAGCTCGCACTGACTCACAAACACAGTCTACTATGCCTTACCAAGTCTATATCCAAACAGGGAGGTTCCACTGTCCCTCCCACCCTGAAGGAAATCCTTACCAAGTCTATATCCACACAGAGAGGTTCAACTGTCCCTCCCACCCTGAAGGAAATCCTTACCAAGTCTATATCCACACAGGGAGGTTCCACTGTCCCTCCCACCCTGAGGGAAAGTGTCTTCCATCCTCGTACACTCACTTCAATCTGAGTGTCAAACTTGTAAATGTAGTCTGGTGTAAAGTCAACCTATAATTGAGAGTTAGTAGGTAATGAATGTTCGCACAGTAGTGAAGAATGCAATACCATAATTGCCACAGAATCTAATGTTTGAAACACTTGTGGCATAATCATCTAAACACAGAGTGACAAACATTTGATATGCGATGTCTAAGCTGCAATGTGTTAAACTAGGTGATACACCATTGATGACTGAAATTCCTAATAAAGTCAAATGTAGTTTTACAACCATGCTTCAAATCAACTGGGCTAGCGAAATTATATACATCTGAACATGCCAAGCACCAAATGCCAGAATGTTTGTCGTACTAAGTGTAAAAGTGTTGGACGCAACATGTTGGAGCCGTTGGAACACCATGTTGGATGTTGTTGTATCAAGTTGGTTTTGGTTCAAACTTTTCATCCAACATCGTCCAACATTTGACCGTAATAAAAAAGATGGCGGCTGTACATTTAACCACAATACCCTGCGAACCTAACACAACGAATAGGTACGTGGAAAGCCATATATTTTGCGAGATTCGTCCCTGCACTAACAACATTGTGAATGCTAGGTTTGAAGTTTTTAGGACTTTTCAGTGCATTTTTATGAACGTTTATAGGGTTTTCGCGCGCTAAGAATTATGGGTAAATGTACCGGTCGCCATCTTTTTTATTACGGTCAATTACGTCACAAACTCATTCCCAGAGCCCTAGTTGCTCGACCAAGGGGCAACCGGAGCTGCCAAATATCGCTCTGGGAGATTTCTCTCCAAATTTTCAGCTCAGTAACGAAACTGCAAATACGCCACAGTGTCCATACGTCATGCGATTACGCCAGCTATCCAACATGTTGAACGGTGTTGGATTCGTTTGTACACTTCCCAACCAACACCATGCAACATCGTCCAACATTGTTCGGGACCAACAATGTTGGACGATGTTGTATCCGTTTGAACGGGCCTTAACAATACACATCCTGCACGGAAGAGATATAGCTGACCTACTATACTAGTTACTGCCACAAATACATCATCAGTTCATGAAAGCCACGCAAGTATTGTTATCATATGAATTGGAGAATTGTATCAATATAGCATTCAGGTGAGTACATAATATGCCACTCGGTTTTCAAATGTAGAAATCAAGATTATTAAAACATTATCGTATCTGTTGTTGTCCATAAATTAAAGCATTACACATAGAGTAACCTCACAGATATGAAACTTATTTTCTCGTGACTGAAACAAGGTTCATTTATTTGGATTCCTGACTCTGAGATATTGCTTAACTTGAGGATAAAGTGTATATCTCCTTTCCACCATGTAATATTCTTTACTAGTAGAAATTTGCCATGTTCTATTGCAAACAGACGAATTTGATTGGTTCTTTGATCGTTTACTATTAGCCGATAGTGGACCGGTTTGAAGTAAGCACAATTAATCTTATTTCAGAAACAAAATACATAGACACACTGTGCCATATACCTTGCTACACTCGTCCCAAAAAATGGTTTTCATGCTCCGAGTGAGACTCGAACTCACGACTCCTGGATACTAGTCAGGCGCGCTAACCACTACACCACCGGGACTCATCATGCTGGCAACACAGTAAATTACGGGGTGATGGCTAGCTCAGCCGTGAGGATCTCTGGGCCCAATTTTTCTTCACTCGAGTGTGTATCTGGCCTCTTTGAACCGTATACAAGGTTTTGCAGACGAAATTAACGTTTTCTAGGCCTAGTGGTGTAGTGGTTAGCGCGCCTGACTATAGTATCCAGGAGTGGTGAGTTCGAGTCTCACTCGGGGCATGAAAACCAATTTTTTGGGACGAGTGTGTAGTAAGGTATATGTCACAATATGTCTTTGTTTCTTTATTTTCATTCTACACATAAAACCAGCTGACACTTTTACATATATACAATGTACAATCGTAAACTGTTTCATAGAAACTTATGGAGTTTAAATGTACCGTACCTTGAGCTCTGCGCTTCCCCCAACAGGCACAACACTTTCCTTGGGACTAATTACCATCCCTTGTATGGGTTGTGTATCTACCACCTGTACCAAGATTTACAACATACATAACATAAATGTAGTAAAATTTTTAAATCGAAGCCATTTAGTACATGCTAGTATATAACACAGTAAACGTTCATGTAGAGCAACACACCATTTGTTATACAAAAATATAAAAAACATAGCAAGATGTAATGTAGAACATCTTAACCAGTTGGTATACCACAATATAAATGACACAATTACATGTAATGTGGTACATTCATGCATTTCTGTGTGTCTACCATAATACAAACAACACTTGTGAGTAGTATAGCGCTAGCAGACATGGAATCATCCCCCTTTTAGCTGCGAATGCTAATATCTTAGATACTATCTTGCAAAATATCTCAGGGCCCAATAACATGTTCTACATTAGAATGACTCTTGCTTTTTTCACTGATAACAATAATCATTTTCAAATTACATGACTTTCCACGACTTTCCATGAGTGTGGGAACACTGGGTGACCAAAACGTTTTAAACTTGTTTTCATAACTTTTATTACACCATTTATATGTTTCAATCTTTTATGGACAAATGACGTCTATGTAGTGGATTACATTACCTTTACTATTTTACGTTCGTAAATAAAATACGGAGAAATATATTAGTTTGTGTTTATCCAAACCAGTAAGAGTTGTTTTAATTTGTCAATATATACATACTGCAATAGTTGGAGACTCTAAATGTGTTTGTCAGTAAGTTTCTGTAAGGGTTCTGTTAGGGTTCTGTTGAGGTTCGAAAACGGTTCTATTGGGGTCCTATTGAGGTTCTGAAAGGGCTCTTTCGAGGATCTGAAAAGGTTCTGTTTAGGTTTTGAAAGGGGTCTGTTGACGTTCTGAAAACTGTTGACGTTCTGAAAGTTGACGTTCTGAACGACTTCTGAGGGGGGTTTTGTATGGGTTTTGTAAGTTCTGTAAGGGTTTTGTGAGGGCTTGAAGAAAATACTGAAAGTGCTCGAAAAGGGTTTTGTAGGGGTTTAAACTCTTATCAGTGTCAACCAGGCTCATGTTCATCACAATGAAATGACTGTTGTGACTTACTGCAACTGTCCGCTTTTGGCGGATGCAGCTATTCACTGTAGACAATGTGAGAACCATGGACAGACCATGGTTGACCATGTTTATAATGAGTCATTTGCTTTAGAGATGTGTCAGCTTTAGGAGACGGTGTCGTGTCATCCTAAAAATGCAATTGATTTATATGTTGAAGTTAAACTTGTATCTGACTTGTCCTTGACAACTGGACGAAAATATCATGTCTTTCTACTAACCTCAAAGTAGGCGTGGTGCTGACTAGTATTCTTCAGTGAGACAATCTTGGTAGTAGTGAGGTGAAGTGGAACTGGACCAAACAACAGGCGTCTCTCAACAAACGAGCAGTGCGCAGTTCCAACCTAGTCAACAAATATACTTACAGTCTAGACTATAAATGTGAACAATCATACAAAATGATGGAGAATGAAGGTAAACTATTGCAATTAATAGCAAAGGTGATCATACCTCTACTTTACATGCCAATGTCTGCTCACTGCCTCCAGTAACCTGCAGCACGAATAGAGTGTCTGAAGGTGCGGAGAAGGTGGGATGGTAGACAACCTCACACTCAAGACTTGTAAATGCATCAACGGTTCCTAATATATGTAAAATGAACACATTAACAAATTGGTATACTGTAAGATACAAATACTGCTCTGTGATGTTACAGTAATGGCAAATGTTGTACTAAGTGATAACAAAGCCACTGCGAATGCCATGATAGCAAATTGTGTTTACCAGCTGTGACCTGTATGTAACACGCCAGCAGTTAGGCGCTGGTGTCACAATACTCCACGGCATCTTTGTTAAGTCAGTATCAACAAATTATGACATCTGTCATAAATGTTACAACATTTTCTCTGACGCTTGTGCAACAACACGTTTTATGGTACCACACTGGTGCATACCATCAGCTGCCGTGTTTATCAAACATGTCATCATAAAGCATGATGGATGTCCAGAGGACTCTGATACAGACTACTGGTTTAGTTTACTTACTATATCTTATCACAACTTAGGCAATACCTTCTTTTTCAGTATTTTAAGGAGTTTTTTTAATAGCAGAATTCTACACCTACACCACAAGCTCATTAGCATGATAACTAAAACAATTTCAATCCATTTCTTTTAAAAAACAACAAATGTTGAACAAACACCAATAATTCATGAATGTCGCTACCTTGATGTGGTCTAATTGAGAATGCAGTACCCTTGTCACCAACCACTGGAGACCAAGAAAACTCAGCTGGATAATTCCTCTTATTTTGAATAGTGATGGTACTTCTTAGGCCTAGAAAAGAAAATAATTAAAGATTATCCAAACAAACGTTCCAGAAAACCGTTCTTGATCTGTGAACAAAACAAATTGTCAAGAAATAATCAGATACAACAGAATAGTTTTGAAACCAGTCTCTCCTCCAAGCTGGCATGGACAGGCTCACAAACTACAGCAAGCAGCTGGCTAGTATATGTCTGAATTTAAAATGGCCAGATTACTTTAATATATTACAATATAATTTCAATCTGTGTCCCATAAGTTTGATGAACTGCTCTGGTAGAACATGCATATAAAGGTCTTGGTGAACAAGAATGATCTTCAGAAACGTTCAGTTAAGAGAAAAAGGAGGAGGAACAAGTTCTTAGAGCCAGTGTAGCACAATTGTCCATGCAATCCCAACATAACGTACGAGTTTAAAATATTGCTTAGCTTTGCCTGCTTTCCCCTCTAAAGCTACAACAGTATCCAGTGGTTCCTCAATTGAGTTCATTCACATCAATCTATTCAGCAACTAAAAAGATTACAGGATACCTTCTTCTGCCGGCATGCCAGGATAGGGTCTAAGTGTGATCTCGTTACTGCTGAGCTGTAGAGCAACAGGCACAACTTCTGCCATCACAACCACGTGCTGCTCGTGATAACCGTTGATCCGGTACTTGACACTCCTGCACATACAGTAAGACCATGGTGACTTTTTACTTAAGATATATATTTGGGAGAGAAGTATTTTTTCTTGGAATTGTTGATAATGATACCATCTAATATCGTTCAAGACAATTCTAAACGAACTGCAAATAAGAAGTTAGCAACAATCTGCACTTCATGAAAATGTATCCAGTGAAACAATTTCTCTTACGCTGCAACTCTACGTACTTTGTATCAAAGGTAACTCCTAGAAAATATGGATCATCTAAACTGGGGTCAGTTGCGTTCACTGACGGAGACGTAAACACTGCAATGACATTGTAAGGCCAACCAATCACACTGAAACATTCCCACAGTTTTTCTGGCATAGAAACAGAAAACTTTGTTTAATTGTTACACTAGGAGTAGCTGGCCTTAGTTTCAGCAGTCGTAGTGTAAAGATGGAATTTAATTGAATTACAGTCCACTGATAAGCGATAACGTAATGTCAATTCCATTCATGTGTACTCTCTCCACTAAACCACAGACTCAAATGATTGTGCTGATACCAAATAAATACCAGTGTCAATCAAAAACCGGTTTAAACTGTTCCAACTATTGCTGCAGTTATCTTGCAGTTTGAAGGAAGCCCCATACTGAATATTGGCACCTACATTACATTCTACCAGTAATGATGTTCTGTTTCACATATGTTGGATTATAAACAATCAAACTTATTATTTCTCCAATGTTCACAATATAATGCTCAACTGGAAATAGTAAGTAAACTGATAATAGGTTTAAGTGCTAGAACATGATAAGATTTCAGTCACCGTTACACAGTTAGTTACGTACATATGTACACATATGTACCTTTCAAAGTTGCCTTTTGAGTTGGACTCAAACATCAGACCGAGTTTAGCAAGGGATCCAGGGGGGACAACTTGTGACAGTGGGGAGGTCTGCCGCAGCTCACGACAATCAATCTAAAACAGAGATTCTGGAATGTTAAATCATTACTAAAATCTTTCTATTCTATAAATTACGTATGAAATACTGCACACGTAGTAAGTTAAGGAATTACGTACATATTGTTCTTATAGGTGACCATTCAAACCAGCTTCGACGAACTGCAACATTTGCAGGTGGATTTAAGCAAACGTCGGTCACTAACGTTCTTGCGGAATTGGATGCGATTCACCTTCTGCTGCTGCAGAACACATAAAAATGCGCAGCCATGCACATGTAGCACCATCTCGCATTCGTTTTACTCGTATACTACTGTGCATCATCTTATATCTTTATTTACACCAGTCAATATAGTCAGATTAGCAATTATTATTGTCTGTACGTGACATCCTTAAGAAGGGTTTTCCTTTCACACTTTTCCTTTATATTTGTTGCGGATCTAAAGTCACTGCAAGAACTACATGTATACAACCAAATGTGTGTAACTGACTATCTTACCTGGACTTCAATGAGAACAAAGATATCAAGCTTGTTTGAAATCATCAAGTCCTTGCAGCTAACGGACCGAAGACACACTTGACCAAAGTTAATGACTGACGGACCTGCGAACACCAGTTGGCAATTGGGATTAAGATTAGCACCACATTTAACAAAAAGTTAATATAAATATTATTAAATATAATTAACAAGAAAAGATTAAAAGTTGATAAAGAGACTTCTATGGTTGAAGTTGTATTGTAAAATTCCAAAGGTTTAAATCGAGTCAGAGATTCTTTAGTCTCAGTACTCAGTAGTACTCAGTAGTAGGCAGTCACTAACAAACCGTTATTGACTACCCACGCATTTAGTTATTATTGGGGATCTTAGGATATGACCGTGGGAGGCATACAACAACGGAGACCTGGAAGTCAATCTACAGCCCTATGAACCAGCCACGCATGTCTAACGGCACGAGTCTCCCATCGCAATGAAGGCCACAACAGAAAATCAATCCATCATCTCCACTGGTAATTGCGGAAGAGTTGGTAATTCGCATTATCTGGTATGTTTAAACATTTGCTGCTTTTACAATGCAACTTCAGCCACTAAAAATGTATTCCGAGAAGGTGCTACACAGACAAACGGTATATCTGAAAGAAATATTTTACACCAATAGTGATTCAAATTCAGACTAAGCATCTCTTGCGTAGGTGGGATCCCCTGATCTGAACAACCTTCCATACATACCTATCTCTAGAAGTTTGAGCTGCTGTGGTGCGAGGACTCTTGAACAGTCATTCTTCTCTCTTGTTGTCATTGGTACTGCATTCAAACCATCACTTATCTGAACAAACAAAGATAACCGATAACTGCTAAATCACTAGGCACATGACAAACTATTGTTTCATTATTCAATTGTCTTAAGTTTGTTCAACACGATATTTGTTGGGAAGGTTAAAGTAAAGCCTCAACCTAAAGCTGTCAGTGCATGGACACAATATATTGTTGGCAGCAAAACAATTAGTTGCTGGCAGTTAATTGCATGTGTTGTATTAAGTGCTCAACCAATCAAAACAAGGACATTTTGAATTAAATGAAAGTTATAATAAGAAAAGCCCCATATTTTAAAAGATCAAAAACTTATATATCTGACCTTTTTCAGTGTCATCAGGCTTCGTTCTGCATCCAGTGTTTTGGTGTTGAGAAGTTTCACCTCATCCTTGACAGGAGATGGTGCTAAGGAATAAGTCAGTTATAATATACATAAGTGTCTTCCTACGTAATTATATAATTTGTACAATGCTTGACTACTGTAGTATAAGACTACAGCACATCACCGCATTCCTATATGTACATGCACAACACTATAAGCCTCGATTCCTTCACACTGCGTTTGTATTTGTAGTGATAATGTTACTAAGGAAACAGAAAGAAAAGCTATTCTCCATCTGCCCAATTATATTCCGAATCGCTATCATTATTCCTATAATGCTTCAACGTTTACATGTATATTAATTTTAGCATAAGAAAACGAAGACTGAGACAAGTTTCTAGCATATACTATATACTTTAGTGCAGTTGTGCAATTAAGATACAGATATAAATACTTAAAATGTAGAAACTAAAACAATCAATAAAAAGGAAAAACACATCTAGGGAGAGCACAACAGGGTAAAACCCTAACCTAGGTGAACTCCCAACCATACTAACATATGTACAATAAAACAAATAAACCTCCCCCCCCCTTCTGTACCGCCTCCTCCCTTG